>BACB01005517.1:0-38238 GCA_000338015.2 Ganoderma multipileum BCRC 37180 | reverse complement strand
TGTTGAGAAATGGGTTTATTGATTGTGTGCGAACACCCAGGCTAGCAGGAACTCAGCCCACTTCTCTGGGTTGTTAGCACAATAGATCTGAAGGTCTAGATCTATTTCTTGATTGACCCTTTCTATCTGTCCATCGGTTTGAGGATGGTAGGCTGTGCTAAGTGATGTTTTGATTCCAAGTGCTTCGTAAAGTTCTTTAAAGGCCTGTGCTGCAAATTGGGGTCCTCTGTTGGAAATGATCCTCTGTGAGAGTCTATAATAACTAAAGGTGTCTTTCCATAGAAGCTTTGCTGCTCCTATGGCTATAATCTGCTTTGTGCATGGGCTGAGGACTACAGTCTTAGTGATGTCATAGTTAACTACAACTTGGATAGTGTCATAACCTTCTTCTGTGGGAGGCAGATCTGTGATATAGTCCATTGTAATTACTTGGAATGGATGGGTGTTGCCACTATGTAGAATTGGTATAAGTAGAGGCTTGGTTGGGTTTGTCCAAACTTTGGTAGTTTAACAAGTCACACACTCTCAACAATAATTGGTGATGAATTGGCTGATGCCATCCTAATGGTATTCTCCTCAAACAAGGTCTTTGGTTTTTTGAATTTCTGGATGTTTCATATGCAGGAGTTTATGGTACATATGGACCACTTCTTGGTAAAGATCATCATCGGGAGGTATGTAAACCTTGTCCTTGTATAGGAAAATTCTATCATTTTCGGACCAGTCTTCAGCTTTTCCAAATGTTAGTCATTTTAGCTTTTTCCTGTTTTTGGCATAGAAAGTGACTACTTGGGAATCATAGACTTTGCTATCTCATATCTATTTTTTGAGTTTGACATTGATGGCCCATATGAAGACTTTCTCTTTAAGGAGGGTAACTCCTTTGTTATCCTCTTCTCCCCCATCATGGTCTGGCTACCTGGACAGAATGTCCGCTTGGACCAGTGTTTTTCCGGGGTTATATTTGAAAACAAAATTGAAGATATGTATGAACATATACTATCGTGCCTGTTATTGGTTGAGGTCTTGCAAGGCTTTAAAGTATGTGAGATTCTTATAGTCTGTGAGAATCTCAACAGAGTATGGTGACCTCTGTAGGAAGTGTCACCAGGCCTCAAAAGCTCAAATGATAAAAAGCATTTCTCATTCATAGATTTGGTAGTTTTATTCTGCTTCTGTGAATGACTTGGAGAGGTAGGCACAGAGATGCCAAAGGTTATCAGGGCCTTTTTGTCAGAGGATGGCTCCTGTTGCTACTCTGGACATATTACATTCCACTTGAAATGGTTCATGTAGATTAGAAATGCGTAATACTAGTTTTTCAGTGAATAGCCTTTTAAGTCCTTGGAAGACTGTTTCACATTCAGGTTCCCATTTGAAGGAGGTATCCTTCTTGGTAAGGGTAGTTAGTAGTTTGACCACTGTAGAATAGTTTTGAATAAATCATCAATAGAAGTTTCTAAATCCTAGGAACATTTGTACTTGTTTAACTATTTTAGGTATAGGCCATTCATGAATAGCTTTGAGTTTGACTGAGTCTATCACGATTTCTCCTATACAGATAATGGTACTAAAGAATTCAACCTCTGGTACTTTGAATTTGCACTTTTCTGGTTTTAGGTAAAGGTCATGTTTCTGAAGATGTTGAAGAACTCAGCATGTACATATGCAATGTTTTTCAATATTGTTAGAAAAGATGAGCATGTCATCCATGTAGATGATAAGCCATCCTTTGCATACAAGGTCTTCAAATACTCAATCCATCATGTCTTGAAATGTAGCTAGTGTATTGCATAAACTGAAGAACATGACCATTGGCTCGAATAAGCCCAATAGGGTAATGAAGGCTGCTTTATGTTGGTCTTCTTCCTTTATCTGAATATTGTTGTATTCTGCTCAAATGTCAAATTTGGTAAAGACTGTAGCTCCTTCAAGTTGGTTGAACAGGTTGTTAATCAATGGTAATGGGTATGCATTTTTGATTGTGACCTTATTGAGTGCTCAATAGTCTTGGACTGGTTGTAGACTACTATCCTTTTTTGATACAAAAAAGAATAGTAAAGCGAATTGCGAATCTGATCAATGAATGAATTCTTTAGCAAAATTTTCGTCAATAAATTTTTGCAATTCGGCTTTTTCCATTAAAGAGAGTAGATATATTTTGCCCCATCGCTTGTTCTTGAGGGCATTTTCTTGTTCAAATTTCTTTTTGAAGATAATTGCATGATCCTATGGTCTTAAAGGTGGGAATTATTCTGCAGCTCTTTTTTAAATACCTTGAAATACTATGTGGCATAGTTTGGAACTAGCTTGTTAAGCTGTATATCTTGTTTTCCTTGGTTGGCTGTGATGGCAATTTCTGTAGATTTGTTGATCTTTTTAATAGTAGTTTGTCTATCCCATAGATTTCGAACAGCTTTTGACAGGTTGTAAGTCAAGTCATCTTCTTCAACTATGTTATGTGCTTCAATATATAACATCACCAGATATGGTAGTGTAGAAGGCTCAGACAAACCCCATAGCTTTCTAAATGGTGGATCATATATTTGTTGATATTTGTAAATATCCTGTTGTTTCTTGATAACTTTGTTGCTGAACTTGACTTGTCTATTTTGCCAGTTGATTATAGGATTGTAGCATTTAATCTATGGTATTCCTAGAATAATATCGTCTTATCCTAGGTCTGCCACATACTATCTTGTAGGTAATTGATGTTCCTTGATTTTGAGATGGCCTTCAACTTGGTGTGTGATGGTACCCTTTAATACTATCATCTGCATTTCAGAATGTTAGTAGTTTGGGTAATCTAACTGTAGGTATTTTGTATTTGTTGACTATGTTAGTATTTATGATAGCTACATCAGCCTCTATATTGATCAGACTTTTAACTCCAATGGCTTTACTTCTGACTTTAATGTAACCAGGTATAAGAAGCGCGTGTCTGCATTATTCTGTATTGGTTACTAGGTTTACATAAAAGTCTGAAGTGCTAGGCAAATCAGGCATTGGGTCTGTTTGCCTTTCTAAAAATCTATATCATAGGAGTCCATATCTGCTTGGGCTATGTCTATCTGAAACTTGTTATCACTATCTTTTTCATCAGCTTGATTCCCTTTATCACTAGATTTTTCAACTGCATCCTTTTCTGTAACTTGTCTGACTTTTTGATTTATCCTACAACCTGGCTTTGGTTTCCTCTGTCTGTTTGGACACATTTTGGCAATGTGTTCTAGCTTATAGTAGAAGAAGCAAAGATTTTGTTATATATGTCTCGAGTGCTCTTTGACTATTATCTTGTTTACATCAGCTGTAGAGCTGATATTGTCACTAAATTCAACTGTGGGCTTCCTGGAAATGTCTCAGATATTGCATCAAACTTTCGTTTGAGGGGTCTTATAGGTTCATTTCTGTTGTTGAGCTTTGTCCATTTTCTGATTAAAGAGTGAGATTGCATAGATATCTATAGTTTGTTTAATCCACTCTGCTATAGTTGTGAATAGTGGATATGATTTGGTAATGTCATTTCTAATTCATCTGGGTAGAGCTTGTTGGTAATATGAGAGTCATGCTTGCTCATCAGTAATTCGGCTTCATCAAAAAAGTTCAAAAAAGTATCCATAAAACTCATAAACATCTTTGAAGTCTTTGAGATGGATCATTTGTAATCCCAATATAGCATTAGAAAGTTGGTTGATAGAAGCAAAGACTTGTTAAAACTCTGTCTGGAACTCATCCCATATTTGAGGTCAGGATCATATTTGGTTGATCTTTTGTTACCACTAAAAAGTGACATCTAGTCCTTCAATATAAGATAGGACTGTGGCCACTCTTGCATCATCAGTTTAATACTTGGCAGGATCTCCTTTGAATAACAAGAAGAGTTGGTCCAGAAAAATCTGGGATTTTTCCCTGTCTCTACTAAAGACATTAGAGGCCTTGATCTTGATCAACCACCTGATGGTCCTTGAAGGGGAATTGCAGGTTGTTGCAGTCATTGAGGTATTCCTGGACCTCTGCCTCTACCTCTAGGGGGTTCTCTGGGTGGTCCTCCAGGTGGTCCTCTACCTCCTCCTCCTGGTAGGCCACTATTTCCGCCTGGTGGACCACTGCTACCTTGTCCTGGTGAGCCCCTATCATCTTTTGGATGTTTAGGATTTTTATTAGAGTTTTCACCATTATTTCCAGTATTTCCTAAGCTAGCTTGTTCTCGTACTGGTCTATGAGTTCATGGAAGAGCAAGTGCTATTGATGCACTAGCAGATGAGAATCTAGTGGGTTTCAATGTAAGAATTTGATAGGCTATGATTGCACTATCTTTTAGAGTGAATTCTCCAATCTTTGTGAGTCGTGAGAATTCTTTTTTTCTTGCCTGTGGATAGGCATGAAGTTTACTGAGAATTTTGTTGGTAATCTCTTTCTGTTCTTGCTTGCTGGCATTTGGAAACTATGTGTCAAGTTCTTACTACTAGGCATCAGGCTGTTCTAGGTTAAAAAACCCATAATAGTCTGTTTCTTTGTGAGAGAACCGATATTCTGCTTCTATTAGCATAACAGGCCTGTCTCTTTCTATGACTGGTTTGTTGTCTTCATCATCAGTCTGTTCTTGGAGTTTAGGCTCTTAAGCAGTTGGTACTGGTTCAAGTTCTAGTACGTTAAGCTTGAGTAGGTTTGTAGCTTGACTTGTCGAGAGAATTCTAGTGGTCAGTATGGTTGGACTACCAATCAGTATTTGGTTCAGTGGTAATGGCTTGCTAAACTTTGCTGTGCTAAAAGTTTCTTCAATAATCTTCTCCTGTAGTGCTTTAGGAGTTGTATAGGAATATCAGATTGTGACAGGTTTGATGATTTTCTGATATCTTTGTGGGCAAAGTTGTGACTTACACTTATACTACTTGGTTCTGTCTTTAGGTATACGGTAATAGTCTGTGGCTTCTTCTTCATGATATGCATGTTGTAAGTTTGTATAAGCCAAACTTATCTAATATCTGGAGTGAAGTCTTGAGAGGTATGCCTGGTATCATTGATCTATGTTGAGTATACACCTCAAACTCTGGATCTCTTTTTTGAGGTTTAGGTCCAGGAGACTATATATGCTTCAAATACAGTTTTGAAGTTACGCTGTTCTGTTGACTATGAACTATTCAATATTCTCAGCTTTTGGCAGGTATTTTTCATAAGTTTAGAGTTCCCACCTGACAATATTTTCTTTGACAGTTCTAAGAGCTTAGATAGTTGTATCGAGCTCTTGTATATGTTTTTCCTGAATATGTTAAATGTTTTTTTGAATGTTCAACAGATTTTGGGTAATAATGTGTAAGAGATCAATAATGTGTACTGGGGCTTGAGCTTTATAGTGGTAAAGCCCTCTGAGTGACTCAGATTGGTCTTGTCCTATAATTGACTCTGCTACTACTATTGGTGCACCACTTGAATTGACTGATTCAAATGGGATGACTATGCCTAACTTTCAGAAGATATTATCCTCTACTTGTAAGAGTCTAATTTCTTTCTACAGTGCACCTTGTAGTATGACCCTTGGTGCATCTGTTGCCTAGTGTAACCCTTGTGAGGGGTTTAATGGTCTAATAGGTATTGGTTTGATAACCCTTAGTGGTGCAACAGACTGTGTCTGTGGGGGTCCTGGTTCAGGTATGGGTGGTAGTGGTCTGCTAACTGGTTTGGGTATTACTGGTCCTCTTGGAGGGAGTAATATCCTTGGTAGCCTAAAGGCTTCGGCCCCTAGATATTGTAGTGCTTGGCTTGGTGGTGATGCTGTTGGCTACAGATAGGTCAAAAGATTTTCATTTGGCAGAGATATTCTACCAAATCCTTCTGGTACTAGTGTCAGTGGTTATCTGCATAGTGCTTCCTCCAGTACTCATTGGAGAAGTCTTGTTAGCCAAGTGTTACTTGCTGGTTTTCTTCTGTGTAAAATTATATACCTTTTGGTAGTTTTTTGTTGTCCCACCATGTTGATTGCTTTAGGGGTTGGCCCTTCATTGAGGAGCATCTGGGTTTTTCCTTAACCTTCTTGAATCCTTCCTAATTCAAGAAAGTTCCTTGTTGTGTTACTACGACTGGTATAGTCTGGGTAAGACTTTGCTACTAGTGTCTTTTCGGGTGCCTAAGCACTCCTCAACAACTATAGCAATAGTCTTTTGAATGGTGTATGGGTTCTCTACACCTGAATAGGTGGAGCAAAAAGTTTTCAGTCTAATGTTATGTCTCGACCTTTAGGGTTTAACCCAGAGGTTGAGTCATTTAGACCAAAGACTAGTTGTGAGACTAGTAGTTGGATACTAGAGTGCAAGGCTCTAGGAGATGTAGAAGTATGGTAAAAGATTGTGACTAGTACAATAGATTGGATACTATAAAGAAGAAGAGACTGAAAACTGGGGTTCACTACTGGAGTGTTACCCCTTATATATATGAGAGGGTCCTAGGAACTATGGGCTGCACATGTATAGCTATATACTGCAGACTGTACAGGCTGTGAACTGTAGACTGTGCTTGTATAGCTATATAGAGGGCTATGTGTCTAAGGCTAGTCATAAGTGAGGACTGAGAACTGCAGATTATAGCTTTTAAGGTATATCTAGATGCATAGCAATATATGGAGAGTTGTATGTCTAGGACAGGGAAACTTGGGTTATGAAGGCTGTGGACTGCATAATAGGGATATATCTATGAGGTGGATTTGGGTTACAAGGACTGTGGACTTATACTGATAAGGAAACTAGAAAGAAGTGGATTCCTGTAAGCCTGCTTACAGGGTGTTCATAACACTTACCTATCTTCAACATATTACTTACTTATATACAAAGCCTATAATTACCACCATTAAATGCATTACTTACATCTATACAAGGATCCTACTTACCTCTATTAGATATGTTACTTACTCTATGTAAAGGCCACTTAGGCCAGACTTACTGCTATCTAATAGATTACTTACTTTTATACAAAGGTCGACTTATGTACCTTCAATCATACATTTACTTGCATGTAATAGTTGAACTTACTCTGTTTACTAATAGCATAAGTGCTTGAACAGTTTATATATATTATTATAATAGCCACTTTGAAAGTTTTACAATAGCATACTTTAAACAAAGTTACTTATCTTGTCTACAATGTCTGACTTACCTATATTTAATCACCTACTAACTTGTATATAACAGTTAAGCTTACCTCTATACAAAGGCCAGACTTACTTACATTCAATAGAATACTTACTTTGATATAAAATTTATACTGATCTGTATTAAATTCAATAGAAAAGGGCTATATAGAACAGAGCACTACCAAAAAGTGATATAGTGGACACCACTTTTCACACCTCATGTATTCTGAGTCCTTGCATAGCCACCTAGACTAACCTACCTACTATAAGAGAGAAAGCTGAAAAGTAGTAGTAAGTAGAATAGCAAAAGCCTAGTACATTACATTGCTTAGTAGGTTAGTAACTCTTAAACAGCTCTATTATAACTTTTGTTATTATTTATTATACCATATAGACATTATTACACTTGATTAGAAGGCCTACTTGAACAGCTTTCTAGAGGTGTTATATTTCTTATATTTGGTTAACTATTGACTAACATATGGGCCAATTAGTTGAGCATTACTTGCTTGCATTACCTATTGTATAGTCATCATTAGAAGCGGCTTTGAAACACTTTCTAATAGTACTAGTTTCATGTTATTAGAGTCATTATTTGACTAAGATATAGGCCAAATAGCAAAACGTTCAAATAAGCACCCAAACACAGCTATTAGCATGTTTTGTTTGTTTGGCTTATAACTCTGTCAATAATAACTCTAATAACATGAAACTAGTACCATTAGAAAGCGTTTGAAAGCCGCTTTCTAACGATGTATATAGCACCAATATTTGGAAATAAGCGCCTAAACAGAGGCAATTGTGTGTTTTTTAAATTTCGCTTATATCTTGGTCAATATTGACTCTATTGATGTGAAATTAGTATCATTAGAAAGCCTTCAAACAGGACCTTCTAATGAGGTACTTATCACTTAAGTCACACAACTAACCCTATCACATGACTAAAGCAATAGGAGAATGTTGCCACTTTTTGGGCAGCCCTGCTATACTAAGGGTCCTGACCAAATTGGTCCCAGGCATCTGAAGTTTAGTCCTGATTGGTGCATGTGACCAATTTAGGCACCCATTTGGTTAACCATTTTTGGAGCACATTAGAATGGTGAGGCTGCTCAACAGGTAGTCCTACCAGCTTTGACACTTGTGAGGACATAGTGAGAGGAGAAAAATATATTATACACATTAGCTAAGCATGCAGAAGTATAACTTATAATAGGAGGCTTGCAAGCATAGGTCAACAAGAGCATGAATGTAGCCAGGAATATAACACAAACTATAGCAGAATAAGTGTACCTGAAAAGGCAATATTGAGCTTGTTCAAAAGGTGTGAATCATCACTTTAAAACAAGACCAAGATCAGAAAAAATTGTAGAAAATGAGAGAAGGAATGGCCAACACAACCTGATGGTAGACATCCAATTCAGTATATCCTGATCATAGAGCAACAGATTACTATCTATAGCACTTAAAATTAAGAAAAATATATTTACAAGAAGAGGAGAAGCAAGCCTCAATTATGCAAAAGGAAGCTGTTATAACTAGCTGTTAAGTAAGATCAGAAAAACTTATGAAGATGAGCAAGGGTATTAATAAGTACTTGTGCAGTGATAGCAGAGCAAGGCTTGACAGTTAGGGCTAGAGACAAGACTGTATTGAGCAAAGTATATACAAGCAAAATACAGTGAGACTTACATAAAGATAAGAGCTTGAAACTGAGGTCTCTAGACAGTAAAGTACAGGCCTTATATATATGTAGGTAACAATAGAAAAGGCAGACAATAGGTAACTATGGACACAAGAAGCAAGGGAGAAAACAATGGTTCTAAGTACAATAGCAACTGGAGATAATGGCATAAGGCTAAACGTGGGTCCAGATTAAGTTATGGGTAACCCAACCCAGACCCATAGAATTACCTACAGGTCCAGGTCTTGTAGGTCTACATTACCCACACTGCAGGTCAGTTGAGGGTCCAGGTAGAGGTTTATGCTCTCAAATTGTCTACAGGTATTTTCAAAGACCTGTAATTCAGAACTATATAGCTAGTTACTAGTATATATATGAGTATATAGGTAAGTATTACACCTTGTTTACTAGATATAAGCCTGAATTCAGTATATTTATGGTACTTTATAGTCATATTTGTAGGTCCAGATCAGTTGTGGATATTACCCATGTGGGTCCAGGTCTTTTGTGGGTATTACCCATGTGGGTCTAGGTTAAGGCTTTCAATGTTCAATTACCTGTAGGTTTGGGTCCAGGTAATCTGTGGATCAACCCATGTTCAGCCTTAGACAATGGGGTATAGAGAGCTATTGTACTACAGGACAAAGGGACAGGTTATAATACAATGGAGGACAATAAGGATGACATGAGAAGTAAACTGTCTAAAAAAGAAAACTCTGGTACTGGTAACAGATGCTAAATGGAGCATTCATAACAGTACCCCCCTCCTTAGGGTCATGTCTTTACAACTTAGCAAGGGGACCAGGGACTGATGGGTATTTTGTGTGGAAATTTTGGATAACTTGTAGTGCATTTGCTAAGTCAGCTGCATCTTTCTAGCTATGGTGTTTAGGGCACTACCCTTTCCAGCATATAAGGTACTACAACTTTTTCTATCATCTATACCACCGTGACTTCAACACTTTTTCTACTTTATACTCCTTTCTTTTTACTTCTATCGCTGTAGATTCAGATAGGTATTAACCTAGGAGTTGGCTCTCTTTGTGCAGTAGTAAGAGAGACACATGAAAGACTGGATAGAGCACAAGATCCTTGGGGAGTTTTAGCTTGTAAACTAGGTTGTTCACTTTGCACTTGACTGGGTATGGTCCTGCATACTGATCTACTAGCTTTCTCGATACTCCTGGAACACAGAAGTTTCTCATGTTGAGCCATATCTTTTGGCCTTTTTTGAGCTCAGGAGCATCACAGACATAGTAGTTATAGTGCTCTTTTATCTATTTTACTATAAGAGTTAGAGCTGCCATTGTATCCTTTCATGCCTGCCACAACTTCTTTCATTACTTATTTGCTAAGAGTATAGATATCAGTAATAGTAAAATGTGGAACTAAGGCTCAAAGCTATATATTAAGTAGAATGGTGAGTGCTCTGTAAATGAGTGTTTGCATGAATTAAAGAAAAACTCTACAATAGGTAGCCTCTTGACCTAGTCATTATGGTGCCATGAGCAGTATATCCATAGGTATACCTCTATTTTCTGATTCTACCATTTTAACTGTTCATGTGTCTGTAGGTGGTAGGCAGTTGACATTGCACTTTCTATACTGAGACCTTTTAGGATTGCATAAAAGAGCTTGCTTGAGAACTGGGGCCCACAATCTGAAATGATCTTTTGTGAAAGTCTGTAAAGATAGAACCATTCTCAAATGAAGTTGTCCATTGTTCTCTCTACATCAATCTCCTTGGTACATAGAGTAAGATAAATGATTTTTCTATACCTGTCAGCAATAAGCTGTAGTACATTAAACCCTCTGACGTTAGGCAATCTAGTGATAAAATCACAGGTTACTACCTGGCCAGGACTATCAGAAATCTTGGGCTGTAGAGGACTGTGTGGTTTGGTATGTGATGTTTTGCCTCAATGGTAAGTATTACATATGTCCATGTAGTCCTTAATAGACTTGCCTATGCCTGGCCACCAGTAGTTATGAGTGAGCAATTCTATCATTTTTACCTGTCCAGGGTGTCCTGTAGGTAGAAGGTCATGGTAGATGCAGACAATCTCAGCTTGAAGCATATTATCCTTAGAAACATAAACATGGCCACAGTACAGTAGTAAGCCTTGTTCTATATCTTGTTCCATGTTCTAGTCTACTAAGTTATTCTAAAGGTATGTTTGTCTGAGTTGTTCTAGTTTACTAAGCATATCTACCACCTCCTGTTTATGCTCTTCACATTTCTAGATCTATCAGAGTAGTGCCCTTTTAGGGACCACTGACAGGTACCCTTGTTTGGCTACCAATACTTGAAAGTAATCAGGCTGCAACAGCATATATCTAAGATTATCATCTGCATCTTTTTGCTGGTAGTCTGGCTACTGGAAAAGTGCATCTGCATGGTCATTGGACTTGCCAGGTTTATGCAAGATAACAAACTTGAGCTGAAATAGATAGAAAGCCCATTATACCTATCAGTAGGTTAGGTTTTATGCTATATACCAGTACTCTAGGTTCTTGTAGTCTGATTAGATCTTGAACATACTAGGAAGTCCTTCGAGGTAGTGGTACCAGGCCTGCAAGGCATAAATAATGGCAAGCATCTCTTTGTTATAGATATTGTAGTTACATTCTGCATTGTTCATCAACTTGGAGTGAAAAGCAATAGAGTGCCATTTGCTGCCTCTCTCTTCCAAGATAAGACTGCTCCAGTTGTGAAGCTAGAGGTATCGACTTCAACACAGGTGTTGTGGTCTGGATCTGTTAGCTGCAGTATGTTTCAGAGTGATTATAATAGCCTAGTCAAGCTTTGTGAAGTCTATTCATTACAGGAAAACCAAACTATGCTACTCACCTAGTCAAGCTCTGTGGAGTCTAAGGACAACAGAGCTTAACTGAGGGATTGAGACAGCTCATAGAGCATATGCTAGGTTACTTGTGAGGTACTCTATCTACTAGCACTGTTATAGTACTTAAAGGACAAAAAATGTGTATGCTATAGTGTAAAGTAGGAAATGTGTATGCTACTATGTAAAGTAGGAGTGTGTTCAGATCTACACTAATTGGAGTCTCTAATGATAAGTACATTGTATCTCTATAATAAGATTTAATTTAGACAAAAGAAAACTATCCAAGGTAGAGCATGTTATAAACTATGTATGGTACAAACATGGACTTAATGTGGTTAAAAACACGCATGCTAGAGCACTGACTTTAACACTTCTCCCTGACTGGTCAAGTCCCCAATCCAAGCATCTTAACCATTTTGAGTACTTTGGGCTTAGGGAGTGACTTGGTCAGAATATTAGCTAGCATGTTAAAAGTGTGCAGGTGCTCAATCTCAATATGACTATTGGCTACCTCATCTCATAGCCAGTAAAAGTGCAAGTCAAGATGCTTCATATGTCTATGGTGCTCTATGTTCTTCACTACAGATAGTATAGAGAGGTTGTCAATGCAAAACTTGGATGTAGCAGATATATTATAGTCAAACTCTATAAGCAAATTGTACAACCAAAGCATTTCCTGGCCACAAGACACAGTAGCTACAAACTCTACTTTAGTGGTGGACAGAGCAACAATGCTCTACAGGCAACTCAAACAGGAAATGGCTCCTGTCCCTATCTTGATTATATAACTAGAGGTAGAGCGACTAGTGCTAGGGCAACCTGCATGGTCTACATCTGTGAACAAGGTAAAGAGCTCTGGCTTAGAAGATGGAAAGTAGGTGAGCTTGTAGTCAAGTGTATTTTTGATATAGCAAAAGAGGTGCTTAACTGCCTTCCAGTGCATCATGCCTGGGTACTGCAAAAAGCATGCAAGATTACCAACAGTATGAGCAATGTCTGGACGAGTGGCCACTGCAAGGTAGAATAAAGAACCAACTGCCTGACTGTAAGGAATGTCCTGCATATCTGCACTGAGACAAAGGCCAGAATCTATAGGAGTACTGACTAGGTCATAGTTAGCAAAGCTATATCACTCAAGGATGTCTAGAATATACTGGTGCTGCAAAATGGACAAAAAATGCTTGAATTGATCATACTCAATCTTGATACCAAGCAGCCATAAAGTAGGGCCCAAATTACATAGTTTAAAGTGCTTGCATAGGTCATCCTTAATGTGTTAAATTGTAGCCTTGTTCTTGCTAGCAATAGTAATATTATCAATAAAAACAGGGATAATAAAACAAACACCATCCTGGAGATAAACCCAGATACTATACTTGCAGACAAGTCACTCAAAGTCTAGCTGGTTAAGTACCTTATTGAGCTTTTTATGCCAGCATTATCTAGCCTGCTTGAGGCTATACAAGATCTTGTAAAGGTACCATACCCACTAGGGAGTCCTCTTCTCAAAATCCTCAGGCTGGTGCATATAGACCTCCTTCTTAAGCTCACCATTGAGGTAGGCAGGAAAGATGTCCACAGACTCAAGTTCGAGGTCTTCAAGCACAGAGAGTAAGAGAATGGCTTGAATTGATGCCCACTTGGGTGTAGGAGTGAAGGTGTCATTGTACTCGAAGCCAGGATACTATGAGAAGCCCTTTGCAATGAGACAACCCTTGTAGCATTTGATTGAGCCATCTGTATTATGCTTAACCTAGAAAACCCAGTGAAAGTCAATAGTCTTGCATTCCAGATGTAGCAAAACAAGCTCAAAGATGCTATTTTCAACAAGGGACTGGATATTGTCCTAGGTAGCTTTAAGCCACTTGCTCTACATGTCTGACTCGAGCTGCATGACCTCCTTTATCAATCTAGGCTTACCAAAGTGCTTCTGGCTTGCTTTTGAAGTATGCTCAACTACACACTCAAATGCAAACTTCAGAGTCTCATCATATATTAGATAGTTAAAGTGCTGTCCTAGGTAGACATCCTCAATGCTAGCCATCATCATACTAAGTGCCTCTCTATCACTGTAGCCCAACAGATCAAGTTTATTATCTGAGAATATAGAACTTGGTAGAGAAGACATATTGCAAGGTCCATACATGTTAGGGTAAGAATGAGAAGATAGTGGATCAACTGGTGCATCAGTAAGAGGATTAGGGACAAATCATACTCTGGAGGTAGTAGTAAAGGTGGAGCAGCATTAGGAGCAGGTACAGGGAATGCTGAGTGAATGTAATAGTATTAGAATACCAGATTCTGATGCTTGAGATCTCTGGTGTTAAGAAAGTCTTAAAAACATATTGAGCACAATGGGAGCTTGCAAGTGGGGGGCAGGATAAGGCCTGAAGCCAGCTTCACCTTGTACTAGCTGATGCACAGAAGGCACTTATGGATAAGGTGCAGGTGGAGATATAGAAGACTGAAAAGATAGCACAATTTGTGGCACTAGAGCAGGTACTAGAGGCCAAGGTAGCTAAGAAGATAAAAGCAGACATACTGGAGGCTATAGAGGTAAAGACAAATATGCTAGAGGCTAAGGATAAGGTGCAGGTGGTGCAGGTAGAGCTGGAAATGCAGAAGGTGTAGAAGGTGCAGGATTATCCCAATTATTATCTTCTTTCTCATCATGTAGCTCTGGCATATCAGGCACATTATCCTCAGGTAAATCAGCATCATTTGGAGGTCCTGAAATGTTGACCTTATCAAGGGAATGCCTGAACATATTGATAAAGGAAGAGTTGCTAGGGAAGCAGTGCTCATCAAACACTGCATATGATAAGATAATCACCTTTTTTGCTACAGGGTCCCAAAATTGCCAGGCCTTAGTGCCCTCTAGGTAGCCAATGAATACACATTTGTAAGTATGGGACTACAGTGCCTTGCACTCCTTGCAAATAAGCACATAGGTCAGGTATCTAAAAACTTAAAGTAAAACATATCAGGCTTTACCCATCACCCTTCCAAGCAGTATAGGGAATACCACTATTGAGTGCAGCTGTAGATATGCAATTGCAAGTGTAGACAAAAGTCAAAACAGCATAGGACCAGAATGAAGAAGAAAGCTTCGCTTGAGCAAGGAGAGCTGTAGCACCCTCAAACATTGTCCTATTCACTCACTCTGCAACCCCATTCTGGTGTGGCTTATCTGGCTCAGTGTGTACTACCTGTGAATGCCATGCTCAATGCAAAAATTGATATACTGCTTGCCTATATACTTCCTACCCTTGTTATCATGTGTAGCCTTGATGCGCAGGCCCAGGCAGTTCTTAGCATATGCCTTGTATGCTTTGAAGGTCTTGAATACATTACTTTTGCACTTAAGGTAAGCCATAGCCTAGAAACAGGAGGCATCATTGAGAAATACTATCTAGTACTGGTAGCCCTTAGGTGTGTACACTGGGAGGGGACCCTTGAGATCTATGTAGATAAGGGCAAGGTAAACAAAGCAACAAGAGGTAAAGTAAGAGATAGAATGCCTGTTGAGTTTGCTAGCAAGACAGGGTTTGCAAATTGCAGAAGACTGCTGCTTGGAGCAAATGTGAAGGCCAGAAATGAGCTCCTTGTAAATAGCAGAGTGTAAATTATTGAGGTTGGTATGGGAGCAGCACTAGTGCCAAAGGGACAGGTCCTCAATATATATAGATGACACAGAGAGTGCAGAAGTCGACTAGGACAAAGTATGGCCAAAAAGATAGCCCATATTGTGCTCATTAACCTTGGCTTCAGAGCACAGCTATTCCTGGTAGTAGAACAGTACAGAGGATATATGTAACTTGATATTATATCCCTTCTCTCAAGTAAGGTAAAAAATGGACAGTAGATTGCTCACAAGCATAGGTACATGCAAAATGTTATGCAACACAACAGCTGGTGGTAGAATGCCCTCCCTCTTTACAGGCTAGAATACCACAGACTCCAAACCAGCCAAGTAGACTATATGCAAGTTGGTGAGATAAATAGAGATGCTGTAGAATAAGTAGGAGTAAAACTAGTGACAACATAGTATTATATGTATAGAGGTACTAGTGTCTGTGTTCTAGCTTGTAGCAGCAGGAGTGGATAGCCAGAACAAGTAATCCAATGAGAAAAAGAGGGTAGAGGTGCAACCAGCACTCATAGCAAAAAGCTGAGGTACACTCTGTAAGCCAAAGTTGGTATTGGGCCCAGAAGTCACATAGACAACCTGGTAGTGCTCTGGGAGGAACAGGGGCAAATGCAACAAAAAAGCACAATCTGCACTTACTATGGTAGCACCAGTAGACTACTAGGCAGTGTTCTGGATAGTTAACAATAAGAAAAATGATGTGGCAGCATTTGGAGCATTCTGGAAGCAATAGAAGCAATGGAAGTGAGATAGACTAGAAGGTCCTAGGGTTTGTATTTGAGGTGGCATAGATGTTACTTACAGAATTGCATTGCTTAGGGAGCATTCTAGCAGCTGGTGATATAGGGCAGGAGTAGTAATGTGGCACATGATAAGCAGGTAAAATGACAAAATAAATGGCCAAAAACTGTGAAGAGGAGTGAAGAAATAAAGGCAGAGTATCCCAGAGCAAAAACAGATCACAGCTAATGATGTAGCAGAGGAATGGGGACCAGGGAAGGCTCCAGAGCATTTGGACAGGCAAGTTTGGACATTTTGAGGTGGTCAGAGTACAGGGCTCATAACCTGTTAGCTGCAGTGTACCTCAGAGTGATCACAATGGCCTAAGTCAAGCTCTATAAAGTCTTTTCATTGCAGGGAAAGATGCTACACTACTTACCTAAGTCAAGCTCTGTAAAGTCTAAGGATAACAGAGCTTGACTGAGATATCAAAACAGCTCATAAAGCATGTGCTAGGTCGCTTATAAGGTGCTCTATCTACTGGCACTGTTACAGCACTTAAAGGATGAGGAATGTGTATGCTATAGAGTAAAGTAGAGGTGTGTTCAGATTTACACTCATTAGAGTCTCTAATAATGAGTACATTGTATCTCTATAATGAGGGATAACCTAGACAAGAGAAAACTATTCAAGGTAGAGCATATTATAAACTATGTATAGTATGAACATTGACTTGGTACAGTTAAAAACATATGCACTAGAGTGCTGACTTTAACATGTCAGGATCTTTATCCCTACCTTCTCATACTTGGAACACTGTAGATGCATCTGCATTAGGTGTGCTAACTGGAAGCCCTTCTCTAGTGATGGGGCTGCATTCCAGGGATGCAAGTTCTTTAGTAAGTCATTGTTTATTTTATTTTATTTGTATATTAACCTGTCTGTAGTAAATATAATGCATTGCTTTATCAACTCAATGTTTACAGTGGGTGAAATACTGCTCAAGGCTTATCCCTGCTTCTACACTAGTCCAGCTAATGCTTCTACCTCTCATGACCACTACACTGTTTGGCCTTCTCCTCTATGCACTAATTACTCTACTACAGGGACTAGCTCATCTCTTGAGTTTCCTTAGTAAGTCTGTTCAGAGCATGGACATATGGCTTAGCTAATGTGTCACATTTGATCCAGGGCTTTCTTTTAGGCTCCTGTATAATGCCAGAAGGCTCTACTCACTATCCCTCTAGACAAGGCACTTACCCTGGTCAAGGACTAGAATATCTGGTCCAATCTCTCTAAAGTGAAGCAGAATATCCTTTTTTTCATTAACCTGGTCAACCCCAGTATATTATATATCAAGCTCATTAGCTCTCTTGGTAACTGTTTTCTATATGGCTGTGTTATAGCCCTTTTCTTTCGTGCTCTAGCACTATTATTTTCCTCTACCTGGAAAGCACACCTTTTTGGCCAGAAAGGAAGGCAAGGTATATAACCTGATGTTTCTATTATTTAGTCTGTCTTCTTATATTTATTATGCAGATTATTACTAATATTTTGTTCTGTTCTTTTTTTACTTAGGTGTTGGCCTTTCAAGCCTGCTATCTCCTACAGGAGTAGGTTTATCTGTACATGTAGCTGGCCCTCCAATAAATAACCTCTGTGTTAATACTGGTCTGAACACCAATATTAGTGCTATGACTCTCATTAAGAGGATAATAACAACTCAAATATTATTGGTATATTTTCCTAACAATTATATTTATATTCACTTATTGTCATCTTTAGATACTTCTTGCCACTGCTGCCAAAGGGTGCTGGTCCCATCTAAAGTGAGGACCTGGTACTGCTAGGCTGATGAACACTTCGACTAGCTGGAGGCTTTGAAGCTAGGTCTCACTAGCACTATTGTAAATAGCATTCCTGGAGTATTCTGGAGGAGGCCAAACTTACACTTCTGAAGAGTTAGATAATATGCTACCATGTTTTTAAATGGTGCTTAATAGCCTACACCTTAATGTTGCCTAAGTTGCTAGCATTTGAGTGGCCCTTATATATTGAAGAATTTAATTTGGTTCAACCTTCACAGTAGGTTCTACTAGTAAGTACTTTTCTGTTCTGATATGTATGACCTATCTGAGTACACACAGTGCACTGTGCAGCCTGGTGAAAAATACCTGAGAAGTGTTATTAGTGCTCAGAGGCATGAAACAGCTTAGCTAGCAGTGGTTTAATAAAATCATAAAATAGCTCCCTAAAAATCTCTCTCCATAGGCACACATCTGTGGCTTGAGTACTTGAGCTTGGGTAGCACTGTGCTATAGAAGTGACACAGGTATGAGAAACTTATTCTAAAAAGCTCTTTAAGGAGAATTAAACCCTTCCAACTACAGACCAACAGATGAAGGTAAATAGGTGCAGCAACTACTACTATATATAGACTTCACATTGGAATAATACAAAGTATCTATGTTGAGCTTTATTCAGAAGTATGAGTTCAAATTTTGTATTCCAGGTTCTATCTTGGTCAGAGGTGGAGATAAACTGTATATTGGTTTACCTCATCCTCAGAAGCATAAGTCCCTATCACTCTTTTTATCTAAGTGAGAGAAGACCAGTGATGATAATGAGTCCAGGAACAACTTTGCCAGCTTACTGACTATAAAGGACAAGACCATAAAGCAGGCACAATGGCTGATTCTAGTTTCTAACAAGAGTAAGGATAGTAAAAAAAGTGTAAACAGCTGTACAGATAACATAGAAAGTATGGATAGTTTGAGTACTATCAAGGTAAAGGTAGAGGTTATGGAGAAGCCCTGTCTACTCATTGGGCATGAGAAGCTGTTCACACAATGCAAGCAGGCTACCCTCATTAACCTTACTAATAATTAATCTTATCATAGAATGGGGTACCACTCCATCTCTACATTTTGGCTATCATTTTATAGACAATCCTATTGTAATGCTTGCCTTGCTCATAATTTGCTGTCTTGCTTGCTGTTTTTATTATTCACTATGTCTACTGCTTGTACTTATTATTATTATGGTGTTCATTCACTATTCAATCAAAATGTTTTTGTTGTGCTATTATTTCCTCTTTTCTACCTCCAACTGATAGCTAAAGGCTTAGTAAAAGACTGCTAAAGCACACACCATAACAGTTGTATTCTTGTTTCCTCTTCATTTCTTTCTGTACTAATACTGAGCTTTACTGCTGCAACTTTCTCTTTGCTTATTTTACAATGTGTGACTAGTCATTATCTTCATATGAGCCTTTTGGCTAGCATATACCTACTACAAGATGCATTCCAGCCTTGAACTATCACATGGCCAAGCATCTTGTTCCTTATATATAAGACATTTTTTAAGGTTAGATCTCTGTAAGTCTTCAATCTCCTCAATATGATATCTATTGATACGTCTTTTATACTCACCCACCTCCCCTAGATTATAGCTACATGCAATTTGACCTATTGACTATGCCTGCTATTCCGCATTAGTCGATTTTACTACTGGAAGAAATAAACTATGCTATATAAAACAATATATGGTCAGCCTATCACCATGAACACTATACATAAAGTGCCACAGACTATCTAAAGGGTAGATGTTTTTATCTCCTTTGGTGATACTTGCTATAGTTATATGCCACATGCCAGGCTATGTTCTTGGTTTTTCAATCTTGAACTGATATCATCTAATTTCTAGGCTGCACTATCTACTGTTTCTAGGGCACTCTAGATATCGACATGCTCTGGGAACATTACATAGATATACTAGACAGTATCTGTGCCATAGATACTATCTTACTCAGGCAGAATTAATGCCATGCAAAGTAACTATGATGACTTGCTAAGCCTGTATTGTTCAAAAGTCAAAATGCCCACAATTACTAGGATTTCAAAAGCTTTTAACATAACTGTCAGTTTTAACAATGAGATTAAACCAGTCTCCATATCAGCCAGCCCCTCTCAATGCTATGAACATGCTAAAGCACTTGACCTGTTAACCCTGCATGCCATTCACATTATTGCTTACTCCAAAAATGCTTAGCAGCTCTTTAACAAGATCTTGCTAAGCTAGGAAGTCCAGTATGAGATTGCTTGCAGGGTTTTATACAATCTGTAGAGCCAAAAAACCATGATTCAGTCAAAGAAGGATCTTAGAGCCCTCAAGAAATCAAACATTAAGGCTATAAATATCTTTCAAGTGCTCACTAGTTGCTTTCTCAGAGACATTTTACTATCTAATATGGCTCTTTAGTACATTTCTACTAGCATTAAATATAACAGTCACTAATGTCCTTCTAGGTTTGAGCTCAACTGCAAAGATGCTATGATCATTGAATAGTGTAGTCATAGGCTTAGCCTACAGGTGACTTCATAAACTAGCCAAACTAGTATAGAGGCTAGATCCAGCAAGCCATCCAGCTTAAGGAGGTAAGTGAGGGCTTCTGACTTGTTTCTGCCAAGATGGAGATGTGCAACTTATGCTAGACTACATGTATTCTTGGCTTCTGCTATATACTCCAGGTATCAATCCTAAAGGAGCTCATCAACAACTGCATGGACAATGTTTGGCTCTTCTTTATACAGAAGTTTATCCTGTATGACCATGTGTTTGTTATCTTTCTCTCAAAAAACAAGAAAATCTTTCTCATAAAGATTCTAGAGGACTATGAACATGCTGAATAATGAGTGGCATATTATACTGATGGACTTTATAGTGTGGCACAATTCTGTAGAGTATAATGACATGCAGGTAGGCTTCCTGGCTTATTTACTGGTGATCTTGGCTCAAATGCGTGCTAGTTCCTTAGCCAGTTTCAAAATGGACTACCCACTTTGATCTTAGCTTCTCTATCTCAGTATCTGTATCATGCATCTCCCTAAAACATGTCTTTTACATGTGTGATAAAGATAAGTCCTATATACTTATGCTACATATTTATTTACAAAATTGCTCTTCTAGTGTATAATGTAACCTCGATCTAAACAAGAAGCTATCTACTGAGTGCATCTACACTAACAGCTGTAGCTAGATAAACAATGTTATACCTAGCACTATCACCCTCTACATAGGTCTTGATGAGCACCTGACTGCTATCTAAGGACACTTTAGGAGCATGAAAAGCCTCTCAATTCTGCACCTGTATGACTAGTCAGCCACATGTAAGATCTGGATTTGCAAGTCCCAGGCCAAAAACATGCTAGACACAGGCAACCTCCAAGCCATGTATAGCATTCTCAACCTGCTTACACTGCTATGCATCATGCTCCCCAGCTGGCTCTTGTGCATCATAATTCTGAACCTTGCATACAATAGCATACCAAAAAAAACATTTATAGAGCTTACACATGAGATAATTGAGGTAAAGATGAAGCTGCTCATGTAGTGGACCAGGCCAAAGGTAATAGTATTGCTCTATAAGGTAGTAGATTTGCAACAATAAATTGTGAATCTACTATTAAGGAGTTTACTGTAACTACTACCACTGCTGCCACCATGCTATACTACTACTCCATCCTCAGAGATAAGAGGATATGCCAGAAGATGAGCTGGGACTCACAAAATTGCCATAAAATAAGGAGCTACTAGTAGCGATACTCAGTAATAATAATCTATTTGATAACTTATTCAGAAATAATGTTCTCAGCATAGGTCATCATGTGACATATTATTGTACAACCAGCAGATGATCATGGGCTTTGTGATGGTAAGTTTGACCTATTATATGGGCACTTGTATGGACATTTTTGATCATTGTTACAGTATAGCTATAGGAGTAGAAACTACTGAGACTATCTGTTCTCAGGCACAAGAGTAGTATGGTCCCAGTTGATAGCATTACTGAAAGCTCCAGATGTGGTAGATAGACTGAGCAAGGACAGAATAAAAGATCTGGAGACAATAAGTCTAACAGAGAATATAGGCAAAATCTAGGAGCTGGTGATCAACAACTAAATATAGAATCAAATCCTCAATAGTTACTGAAACTTAGCTCTGATACCCTAGTCACCTTCAGGTCCTATTTCTGTTTTCTTTTTTGGGACTCCAGCTTTTGCTGTATCTCACCAGCTATATTGAGTATACTTGCAAGTGGGCCTTGTCATTTTCTATCTCTTTAGTTACTGGTCAGTTAGTGGGTGATGAGAAATGCAAGACATTAATATGTACCAAGGAGTGATAGCAGGAGGACAGCCCCTATAATAAAAAGAACATTAGGCTCTGGTTTTTAGCCTAGTCTAAGGCTGAACATGAATCATTTGTGGATAGATCCAGATCCAAACCTATAGATCAAAGCCCCTCTAGAGCCTTGATCCAGATCTGCACAGATCAGATTTGCCAGGTGAGCTAGATCCAGAACTTGCAGGTTAATCTATATAATTGAGGCAAAATAAAAATATTATAATTGAGTAAACTAAGTATACACACTTTGTAGCTATGTTCTATATAACTATTTAGCAAAAAGAAGTGAGAAAAAATATTAAAAAATGGAGAAGATATAGAGGTTGCAATTTTGAAAGAGAAAGGAGCAGTATGTAGTTATATTATGATTGATGAAAAATAAAATCAATCATTTTTTATAGGAGATTTTGTACTAGCGCTTGTAATACTTGTCTGTACCTGTAAAAAAAATTAAACTCAAAAATGCTATGACTACAAAATTTTAGATGCTCAACTACAAATTTACTTACTTTTCCAGCACAGCTTTAGAGTTAGGGTCAGGATTTTCTTACCTCTATTAGATCAAATTGAACTGTAGCTATGCTTATTTTTTGTTATCTCTTCTTACTCTACTTCTTCTAAGGGCCTTAGCATTTTGTGGCCTTACAATGATATATGGCTATTACTTATCTTGTTACTTTTAATTTGTGTTAGATTCAGAGTTAGTGCATTTTGTACTTGGTAATCTCTTGCTGGTAGCACCATATCTGCTTTTTCATTGTCTACTTTCCGATTTCTCACTTCTGACTTGGTTGGAAGTGGACCATTTCTGGCAGGTAACAATTGATGAGGAACAGGTAGAGTTGATAGTACTTCTTTAGGTTTAAATAGTTTCTGATAGTAATAACATTATTTGTTGTCAGACTTGTATTATGGTGCTGTAGTATAGTGGTTAAAGTGCCTACCTGCAGGTCTCAGAGTCGATAGTTTGAATCTCTGTAAAGGTATTTTTATACTACTTTATTATTTTTATATCTTTAATATTTTTAACTTGTTTAATATTATAAGTGTGATATCGACTACTATATAGCATAGGTTACATTGTATGTAAAGAACTTTGTCATGGTTCCTTTATGTCATACTAGCCTAATGGCTAAACATCTATGCTATCTATATCTAATCAACTTTATAGAATATTTACGCTTAGTATTATTTGCATTGATAAGTTGAAATATAAGTCTATTGGAGCTTGGTGTAGATGAAAAGGCTGGCCACATACCTCTTGTGCCCCAGCAAGTCCTTAGATGTCATGTTTACAATATTACCAATGTACTCTACATTTTCTCCCATTTCGAACCCATTGTTATACCACACTTCACCAGACTTGTCAACTATCTTTGCTACAAAGTGGTTTGGGGCAAAGTATATAATTCCACACAATCTATATAGCTATGTATGACCTGATATTGTTACCTGACTCTCTACTATGATTTTTAATTTGTATATAACACAGAATATAAAGTTAGAAGCATCATTATATGTTAGCTATTTGATCATTGGTCTAGTACAGTTGAAACAGTTTTTCTCTGACTTCTGTATAAAGCACACCTTGAGCCACAGGTTTACCAGTCTGTCCTTGTATGATCCCATTTTGTTCAGTTAATTCTTCCATATAAACTTGTTAAATGTCCACAATATTACATTAATTAGATAATCAGGGCCCTTGTAATGGTAGCTTCAACATATATATTGCCTGTTTAATGTAGTATTTGAAGTTTCTAATAGCTTCTGTTCTAGAATATAGAGATCAATGCCTTCGCTTCTAGCAAACCCAAGTGCTAGGTTATCTTGCCCAATGTGCTGTTTTATAATATCTTTGCCATTTTTTAATATATACAGGCCCTGTAGACTGACCAAATATGTTGCTAATATAATTGAGTATATTTGTTACATCTCGATCTTTAAAGGTTAACCTAAGAGTTGAGTCATTTAGACCAAAGACTAGTTGTGAGACTAGTAGTTGGATACTAGAGCACAGGGCTCTAGAAGATGTAGAAGTATGGCAAAGTATTGTGACTAGCACAATAGATTGAATACTAAGAAGAGACTAAAAACTAGGGGTCACTGCTGGAGTGTCACCCCTTATATACATGAGAGAGATCTAGAGACTGCGGACTGCACTTGTATAGCTATATACTGTAGACTATATAGGCTGCAGACTACAGACTGTACTTGCAAAGTATATCAAGGGCTGTATGTCTAGGATAGGTCATAAATAGGAACTGAGGACTGCAAATTATAGCATTAAGGTATATCTATATGCATAGCAATAGATGAAGAGTTGTATGTCTAGAACAGGGGAACTTGGGTCTCAAAGGCTGTAGACTGCATAATAGGGATACGTCTATGAGGTAGATTTGGGTTATAAGGACTACAGACTTATACCAATAGAGAAACCAGAAAAAAGTGGGTTCCTGTAAGCCTGCTTACTAGGTGTTTATAACATTACCTCCTCATCTCTCTATAGGCTTGCCCTGAGCCTATAGATTTTGGATAAAAAGGGCATTAGTAATAACAAAGTCAAGTCGACAGTCTAGTTTATTGTTTCACATCTGGTCCAATAAGTAATGTAATTAAGTGATACGTTGGACAGGGTTACTTGTATAGATAAAATATATAAGGTCCTCATATTCATCTCTATTATTTTTGATGATGATCTGTTCTCCTTGGAATGTGCAAGTTAGCCAGAATTTGTACTTTCATTAGACTGTGAAGATATTATTATTGGCAATTTTATCTTATCTAACATGCTCATCTAGGTCTCTTGTGATTCTTTATAGGATAAGGATTCATTCAGGGACTTGAAATATGCTAATCATGTAATGTTTTCAAAAGTCAGCTGCTTCCATTTTCTTGAGTAGGTTAATAGAAGCAGCTATCATATCTTTAAAAAAATGAGTAGTTTTAAGAGTATACTATTTGGCTACATCTTCTATGGACATGTCAATAGTCCAGGTATAGGGTTCATTACAGAACATGCTATAGACTTTAGTCATATACATGTGTTTAGCATTAGCATAGAAAGTAATAGTACTTTCAAGACAAAGTCACATGTAGTGACTAGTAAATCTTGTCAAGTAGAAGTGTAGGCATTGCAGCGTAAAGAAGACTATCAAGTTTTATATGAGTTGCAGATGTAGAAAAGTCTTTATAATATATGAGAATATCATTTTCTCCTTCTTTATGGTGAATAAAATGCCAGGATTCTAGTCCATTACTAACAAGACCATATTTGCAAATAGTAAAGAAGGCAATGTGCTTTAGTGGAATGTAGCATAGTATGTGTAGCGACATCGTAGATAGTGGTATAGCAGGCATGCTTTCTGAGGTGCTTGTTTCTAGACTGGCTGTAGTGTGCAGTTCTAGGAGCATAGAGTCATGAGATATGTTTGTATAGTCCAAAAATGTTATATATATCTCTAATACTAGGATATTGCAATTATGTTCAAGTTGGGCCTTGTCAAGTAGTGATGCAGAGTCTGGTCTGGTCCCAGTCCTTAGTGCCTTTTTAGGAGGACCAAGGACTGAGGACCAGACAGAACTGACCCTAAAAGGCAGGACTAGGACTAGAACTACAGTCCTTAGAGGACCAGAGAGGACTGCAGTCCAGTCCTCAGTCTGGACTGGTCCTGGACTGAAATATGGTCCAGACCAGTTCCAAACTGGTCCCCAGGCAGTCCAGGACTGGTCTTTCTGACCAAACCATTACTCCAGTAGCAGTTAGTAACACTGCTATGATCATATCTTTATCGTTTTTTATCTGATCTTGTCCCACCTAGGCTTGTTGGTTTCGCCTCCTTTCTGCCGTTCCAGCGACCCCATATTCAATAGATTTGGAGCAGAGCTGATAGAGATATCGAGGTTTTTATGGAGGCAATAGTGTGTAAGAGCAGGTAATCAACCTGTATCTTAGCAACTATGGTATGTATTCCCTTGCTTTTTCCTGTGTTCGATTGCGCTCACCTCTGGTTTTCAAAAAAGCCCTCTGCTGCCTCATTTTGAACAGCTGTTCTACCATTATGAATGTATCTTTGTCTACATTACCCTAGGATAGATGTCTATCCATAGCTCTGTCAATACTGTATCAATTCATATGTAATTACCACTGTTCAATTCTCCCTTTTAATAGCTTTTAAACGTGCTACTATTGGCTAAGATTAGTCTACTCATTCTTTCACAATCATACTTTTCTGCTGCCCTTCCTTCTACTGATATATTTCTAACCTTCCACTGTCCATATTTTTATAGTATCTGGGTAGTCTTGGATGTTTATAGCACTTTTAGAACTATTATTCGAGGCCCTATCTATTCTTACCATTGTTATGTAACTGATTGACTGGTTTTTATCAGTACAGGATGCAACACTGGGTTGTTCAAAGCCTCAGACTCACCTAAGGACTAGTTATGGACTAGTTTTCCTACACCTTAGAGGACTAGTCCAGACTGGTCCTTTGGCAGTCCTTCTTTTCTGCCTATAGACAAAGGACTAGGACCAGGACTGGGGACAGGACTGAAGGTTTTGTAGTCCTGGTCTGGTCCTACTCAGGTTAGTCCCAGTTTTTGGGCCAGTCCCAGACCAGTCCTAGGACCGGACCCTGCAACACTATTGTCGAGCATGTATTGGGCTACATACTGACTATATGAAGTCAATAGGTTAGTAGAGATGGTCTCAACACAACTTGTAGAAGTAGAGTAGTATGATAAAAAGTTAGAAGTGACTATGGTCCTTGTGTAGTTGGTTAGTGTAGAAATTCTTCCTAACTTCTTGTCCATCATCTCACCTATTATTGTAGGGATAGGAGATGCTTCTATTATGGGTACAACTTTTTTGACCTTGTGATTAATGTGCGATAGACCTGGATAGAAAGATATGGGATCATTTTGTACTTATTCTAGGTGCATTTAAACTATATAGTTATGATTAGGATCATATTGAGAGTAATGTGAGAGAAGTAGGACTAGAGCTCTGGCTATTAGACCTGTGGCAAGCTTGACATCTATGAAAAATGTTGTACCATAGAGCAGTTCAGCATAAGCTACTCATGCAGTATAGAGAGTGAATTGTTACCAATTTAGAGGGCCATTGAGAGCCTCCATATAGCAAACATATTTAGTATAGTAGATTGCAATCATTGCAAAGTGACAGTAGATTTCAATGTAAATTTTGCATCATAGATATCTACTATCCTTGTAGCTACTTGGTGTTTGAGGTCAGGATGTAGGAGCACCTAACTGACTCAGTTAGAAAGGGTTCCATTTCTATCTAGGCTAATGGGTTGTCATAGAAGATAGTTAGAGTTAATGACTGAATGACAGCAAATAAAGTCTAAAACAGGAGAAATGTGTCATATGGCCTATATAACAATGCAAAGGGTGTGAGTGCAAAAGCAATAGGAGCGGGTTATTTTGTAGTATATGCAGTTTGTTGTAGTGGATGTGCTAGCTATACATGGGTTTGAGGCTTTAGTTTCTCCTGAGGCTTGGCCTTTTATACTATAACTATACCTTTATTAAACTGTAGACTAAATAAACTGTGGACTATATCATTTATCCTGGTATTCAGAATCAAGAGAGGTCTGTCTAATGTGATGCAAACTGCAGGATACTAGTATTTACAACTGCAGAACTTCTATCTAGTGTAGTATGGCCATGTCTAAATAAAGACTAGCTTATGACCTTTCTGTACATATCGAAGAAAAGTAATGTTAGCTACTATAGGTAGTATAGATGCAAGGAAATATGTTTCCTACAGGGTATATTGAACTAGCATTTGGAGCATTTTGAGCCATTGATCATTGTAGTTCATATATAGAGAATGAGTGACTTAAGTAAAAATCTCTGCAGTAGCCTTGATGGCAATAATTTCATTTCTTGATGTTCTAATAATGTAAACATTATCTGCTTTAATAGTTGCAAGGAAACTTCCTTTACAGGGAAAGGCAAGATCTTGTGAAACTTATCAGAGCATCTTAAGATTTTTGGAAAGTATAAAAGCTATAAGAGCTCATTTCTTGAGATGAATAAATGTTAGTTGGTTTAGAAGAGTAGTTATAGTAGTGTTGACCATTTTATCGAGAGTGCAGCTAGTAGCTATTGTATGCCAACACTTCTGATAGATGAATAGTTTGTCTAGCACTATGAGGTATAATTTGTTATAGTAGATGTTATCACAAGTGAAGTAGCATTTAGAAAAGATAACAGTGGCCTTGATATTTAGATACTGAGCAATAGTATCAGTGAGGCATAGGCATATAGTATTGAGTACTCAATTAGATAAAGTTAGCTGCAAAAAGAGAAGTTTTAAACATAGGATTTTAGAGGTGTAGTTCACTAGAAAGTCTTCTTAATGAACTAAAATGAGAGTTTTATTCAGCTTTTTTTGAATAAGTCTCCATGGTGTCAGATCTCCTAGAAGATAGTTACCATCTCTGGTTAGAATGAACAAAAAAAGAGATGTTTTGTTCTGGTCAGGTATAGTAGAAGCAGCAGGGTTGAAAGGAATAAGTATCATTGAGCTTAAAGCTTCAGCTATTGAGACTGATTTAACTAGTTTTCCTTCATTTTGGCCAAATATACCAGAAATAGTAGAGTTGGAAGGCAGAAGTAAGTTCGAAGTTTCTATTGTTAAAATCAATTCGGCTGGTTCTACTATTATTTCCTGTTTCTTTAGCAGAGCTTGTAAAGTGTCTTAGTTTCTAATGGGAAGAAGATCATTGAAAGCTTCTATGATGAGCAAAGTATCAAGTTTGGCTTGCATAAGGTACAGTGCTGACTCTAAACACTTTTGCTAGGCTATTTTAGCTTTGTAAATGGCTTTGCTGTTCTTGCTATAGGAAGCAGAGACTCTACAAAGGTATCGGATCATCTCACCATATTGCATCTCTAACTTGCATAAGTTATAATAGAGTTCAATATAGAGATGTGCATCAAGAATATAGGTAGTGCAAGTGTAGACTTTGTCTTCAAGAGTAGAATAGAAAAGAATCTATTTGATACATTCAGCACAGCCATTGAGCATGTTAAAATGGAAAGACATGTTGATATAAAGAGTGAGTTATAAGTGTAGGTTAAGAGCAGTATGAGGATGGCTTTAGGACTAGTCTATCTCTTGGTATTTATGCCTGTCTGATAAGTTACTACTTGTTTTGGTGGTAGTTTGAGCTGCACTTTGCTGCAGTATATCTGTGGTATTGTACTAGTTAGTGCAGTTGGTTTTTTGTTGGCTACAGCTATATGGATTCCAATTTTTGCTTGCTATGCCTAGTTGCCCCTTTTCATTATTATTTCAGTTTATGTTTGCAATGTGGCTGTATACCAATACTAACATCTAGACTAGGTATAACTAACTAATCATATATTTGTATTCCTCTTATGTTCTAATATCATAATTTTTTCTGCATGTTGTGTTTCTATTTGTTTTTTATTCTTTTTTATATATTAGTTATACAGATAAATAGATTTTTATTTTTATATAAATAAGAGAGAAAAACAAGGATATCTGTTGAGGTGAACCATTACCTGATGATATTAGGAGTTATCAGAATCAGGGTAGGTTGTTAGGCCTCTGGCCTATACAGTTCTTCACAAAGTCTTTCTAATATACCAGTTACAATATTCATATCTATGTCATCGAGAACTATTTTAAAATAAGGGATTGCATCTAAGAGAACTGGTGTAGGGACCTAAGGCATCTCAGGTCCACTATCTTCTGTTAAGTATTAGTAAGGAATGAACAGATAAATATTAAACCTTTTACTATTGATGACTGTATCATTAGTGGTAGCAAGAAGGGCAGCTACAACTTGTCCTATCCTTTAGTAGCCTCCTTTTCAGCCTTCTTTTATTCTTCATTCTTATGAACTTGGTACATGTACTGAGATATCTCCTTAGAAAGGAAGATAGTAGCAATAGCAGTGGTAACTTGGGTAGTAAAAACAGCAGCAAAAATAAGGGTGAGAATGTAGAGCATAGTAAAGGTAGTGTTAATGCAGTTGTTGATAGTAATGCTGCAATTTGCGGTAATCTATAGGTTTTTATACAAAAGTCCTGAGATCGCAAGGGCTTAGTAGTGCAAGCAAGAGTATAGTGGATAACAAGTTCCACAGTGGCAAGGCTCTGTACTACTTTATTGTACTATTATAGCCTTTATCTAGTGTTTTCACTTGTATGCTTTGAAAATATCAGGTACATTCTTGAGATGGAACTCTGGTTCCTAGGAGTTTTCAAAGGATTTCTATTCTTTTTAGAATACTAGATATTGCAGTGTCTTCTATTTATGTTCCATAACACAGTGATTAAGGATAGCTTTGATCTTATGTTTTTCTTTTTCTTCTACTAGGTCCAGTAGTAGCCTGGAAAGGTCAGCGCCATGCTCCTTGGTTATTTGATAGAGTATTAGAAGAGCTGCATAAAACACTGGATAGATCTTTCATTTTTTTAGAAGGTTGAGTTTGCATGTGACTGGACCCATTACTGCTATAATGGTAAAGGGGCCTTCTCATTTAGAGGCTAGCTTCCTATATAGATAGGGTAGTTTGAGGTTTATTGATTCTAAAAAAACCTTATCTCTCTTCTAGAAGATTAAAGGTTTTTCTACAGTGTGCCTTGCCATAGCTATTGCAGCTTGTACATATAAGACTATGGTATTTTTAGTCTTGTTACAGTGTCTAAAGATGTTCTTCTATACTTGAATATTTAATCTTGGTCCACACAGTGCCCATGGCTTCTAGTTGGTATCCATATAGAAGTTCAAATAGGAATTTGCCTGTTAAGAAATGGGTTCATTGATTATGTGCAAATGTCCAGGCTAGTAGAAACTCAGTCTACTTTTCTAGATTATTGGCACAATAGATCCAAAGATTTAGATCTTTTTCTTAGTTAACCCTTTCTATCTGTCCATCAATTTGGGGATAATAGGCTGTGCTAAGTGATGTTTTGATTCCAAGTGCTTTGTGAAGTTCTTTAAAGGCCTGTGCTGCAAATTGGGGCTCTCTGTTAAAAATAATCTTCTGTAGAAGTCTATAAAAACTAAAGGTATCTTTTTATAAAAGCTTTGCTGCTCCTATAGCTATGATCTGTTTTGTGTATAGGCTGAGGACTGCAGCTTTGGTAATATTATAGTCAACTGCAACTTGGATAGCATTATATCCATCTTCCATGAGAGGTAGATCTATGATATAGTTTATTGTAGTTACTTAAAATAGATAAGTGTTGCCACTGTGTAAAATTGGTATAAGCAAAGGCTTGGTTAGGTTTGTACAGACTTTAGTAGTTTGACAAGTCACACAGCCTTAACAATAGTTGGCAATAAATTGGCTAATACCTTTTCAACGGTATTTTCTTTTGAACAAGGTCTTTAGATTTTTGGATTTCCGGATGTCCTATATACAGAGGTTCATAGTACATATGGACCACTTTTTGGCAGAGATCATTATTGGAAGGTATGTAAACCTTGTTTTTGTATAGGAAAAACTGTCATCTTTGGACCAATCTTTGGTCTTTCTGAATGTTGGTCATTTTAGTTTTTTTCCATTTTTAGTATAAAAGTTGACTAATTGAGGGTCATGGACTCTGCTATCTCATATTTATTCTTTGAGTTTGATGTTGATAGCCTATATGAAAACTTCCTCTTTAAGAAGAGTAACTCCTTTGTTATCCTCTTTTCTCCTATTATGGTCTGGCCTTCTAGACAGAGCATCTGCTTGGACTAGTGTTTTTCTGAAATTATACTTGAAAACAAAATTGAAGATATGCATAAATGCATGCCATCATGCTTACCATTGGCTAAGGTCTTACAATGCTTTAAAGTATGTAAGATTCTCATGATCGGTTAAAATCTCAATAGAGTATGGTAATTCTTGAAGAAAGTGTTACCAGGCTTCGAAGGCTCAGATAATAGATAGCATTTCTCATTCATATATTTGGTAATTTCATTCTGCTTCTGTAAATGATTTTAAAAGGTAGGCATAAGAGTATCAAAGGTCATCAAGACCTTTTTATTGTAGTATAGCTTCTATCGCTATTCTAGATATATTGCATTCAAGTTAGAATGGTTCATGTAGATTAGAAATACATAGTACTGGTTCTTTAGTGAATAGCCTCTTAAGTTCTTAGAAGGCTATTTTACATTCAGATTTCTATTTGAAGGGAACATCCTTTTTGGTAAGAGTAGTTAGTGGCTTAACTACCATAGAATAGTCCTGAATGAATCATCAATAGAAGTTTCTAAATTTTAGAAACATTTAGACTTGTTTAACCATTTTAGATGTGGGCTATTTACAAATAGCTTTGAGTTTGACTGGGTCTATAGCAATTTTTTCTGTACAGATGATAGCACCAAGGAATTCGACTTTTAGAACTTTGAATTTACATTTTTCCAGCTTCAGGTAGAGGTCATGTTTCTAAAGATGTTGAAGAACTCAGCAAGTGTATATACAGTGTTCTTCAATATTGTTTGAAAAGATGAGTATATTACCTATATAGATAATGAGCTATCCTTTGCATACAAGGTCTTCGAATACTTAATCTATTATATCTTGAAATGTGGCTAGTATGTTGCATAGGCCAAAAAACATGACCATTGGTTCAAATAAACCTAACAGATAATAAAGGCTGCTTTATATTGGTCTTCTTCTTTTATTCAAATATTGTTATATCTTACTTAAATGTCGAATTTAGTAAAGACTATAGCTCCTTCAAGTTAGTTGAAGAGGTTATCAATCAATGGTAACAGATATGCATTCTTGATTATGACCTTATTGAGTGCTTAATAGTCTTGGACTGGATATAGACTGCTATCTTTTTTGTTTTCAAAAAAGAATAGCAAAGTGAATTGTGAATCCAATTGACAAATAAATTCTTTGGCAAGGTTTTTATCAATAAATTTTTGCAATTTGGCTTTTTCTATTAAAGAGAGTAGATATATTTTGCTCCATCACTTGTTTTTAAGGGCATTTTCTTGTTTAAATTCTTTTTTGAAGGTAATTGCATGATTTTATAGTTTTGAAGATGGGAATCATTCTGCAGCTCTCTTTTTGAATACTTTGGAATATTCGGTGGCATAGTCTGGTACTAGTTTGCTAAGCAGTATATTCAGTTCTGCAGCTCTTTTTTCAAATACTTTGGAATATTTGGTAGTATAGTCTAGTACTAGTTTGGTAAGTGGTATGTCTTGTTTGCCTTAGTTGGTTATGATAGCAATTTCTGTGAACTTGTTAATTTTCTTAACAATAGTTTATCCTTCCTATACATTTCGAATGGCTTTTGATGGATTGTAAGTCAAGTCATCTTCTTCGACTATATTGTGTGCTCTGATGTATAATATAACTAAATGCAGTAATGTAAAAGGTTCAGGTAAATTCTATAGTATTCTATATGGTAGGTCATGTGTTTGTTGATATTTGTAAATATCTTGTTGTTTTTTAATGACTTTGTCACTAAACTTGACTTGCCCATTTTGCTAGTTGATTATAGAATTGTAACACTTGATTTATGGTATCTCTAGGATAATATCATCCTATCCTAGGTCTGCTATATACTATCTTGTAGATAATCAGCATTTCTTGATTTTGAGGTATTCTTCAACTTGGTATGTGATAGTGCCTTTTTTGTTGATACTATCATCTGCATTTTAGAATGTTAGCAGTTTGGGTAATCTAACTGTAGGTATTTTGTACTTGTCAACTACTCTAGTATTTATAATAGCTACATCAGCCTCTGTATCAATAAAACTTTTAACTCCAATGGCTTTACTTCTGACTTCAATATAACCAGGTATAAGAAGCATGTGTCTGCATTACTCTGTATTGGTTACTAGATTTACATAGAAGTTTAAAGTACTAGGCAAATCAGGCATTGGGTCTGTTTACCTTTCTAAAAATCCGTATTATAGAAGTTTGTATCTGCTTGGACTATGTCTATCTAGAATTTGTTCTTACTATCTTCTTTGTCAGCTTGATTTTCTTCATCATTAAACCTTTCACCTATATCCTCTTCTGTGACTTGTCTAACTTTTCAGTTCATCCTGCAACCTGGCTTTAGCTTTTTTTGCCTATTTAGATATATTTTGGCAATATATCCTAGTTTGTGGCAGAAGAAACAAAGGTTTTATTGCATATGCCTTGAGCACTCTTCAACTGTTATCTTGTTTATATCAGCCATAGAGTCATTGTTTTTGTTAGACTTGACTTTGGGCTTTTTGGTAATGTCTCAGATATTTCATCGAACTTTTGTTTGAGGGGTCTTATATGCTTATTTCTTTTGTTGAGTCTTGTCCTTTTTTTAATTAAAAAGCAATACTGTATAGATATCTGTGGCTTATTTAATCTACTCTGTTGTAGTAGTAGGTAGTAGATATGACTTGGAGATGTTAGTTCTGATCTATCTAGGTAGAGCTTGTTAATAGTATGAGAGTCACACTTGCTCATCTATGATGTAACTACATTGATGAAGTTTGAAATAGTATCCATAGAATTCATAGATATCTTTGAAGTCTTCAAGATAGATTGTCTATAGTCTCAATATGGTATTTGGAAGTTAGTTGATAGAAGCAAAGACTAGTTAAAACTCTGTCTGGAACTTATTTTATGTTTGAGGTTAGAATTATATTTGGTTGATCTTTTATTGCCACCAGAAAGTGACATCTAGGCCTTCAATATAAGATAGAGCTGTGGCTACCCTTGCATCATTGGTTTGATACTTGGTAGGGTCTTCTTTAAACAACAAGAAGAGTTGGTCCAGAAAGATCTGAAATTTTTTTCTATCTTTACCAAAGACATCAGGGGCTTTGATTTTGACTCAGCCTTCTAATAGTCCTTAAAGGGGGACTGCAGATTGCTGTAATCCTCGGTGAGGTATTCCTAGACCTCTGCCTCTATCTCTAGATGGTCCTCTGGATGGTTCTCCACTACCTCTGCCTGGTGGGCCACCATTTTTCCCTAGTGGACCACCACTACCTTATTCTAGTAGATCTTTGTTGTCTTCAGAGTGTTCAGGATTTTTATCAGGATCTTCACTATTGTCTCCAGTATTTTCTAAGCTAGTTTGTTCTCATACTGGTCTATGAGTTCATGAAATACTATTGATGCACTGGTAGACAAAAATTTGGTAGATTTTAAAGTAAGAGTTTGGTAGGCTATAGTCACACTATCTCCTAGAGTAAATTCTTCAACTCTTGCAGATCATAAAAATTTATCTCATCTTGCCTATGGGTAGATATACAGTTTATTGAAAATTCTGTTGATGATCTCTTTCTTTTCTTGTTTGTTAGCATTTGGAAACCAGACCTCCATTTTTCACTCTTTAGTATCAGATTTATTGGGAGTGGAAAATCTATAGTAGTTTTGTCCTTTGTGCGAGAATTTATATTCTGCTTTCATTGGTATGTGAGGCATAGTTCTATCCATAACTGGTTTATCTTTCTTGTTGTTAGGTTGTTTGGGTTCCTTACCTTCTTTGTAAATTAACAGCTTATCTTTGTCGTCAGTCTTTTTGTAGAGCTTGGGTTCTTGAACAGTTAGTACTGGTTTAAGTTCTGGTATATCAAGCTTGAGTAGGTTTGTGGCTTGACTTGTCGAGAGAATTCTAATAGTCAGTATAGTTGGACTACTAACAGGTGTTCAGTTCAGTAGTAGTGGCTTGCTAAACTTTAATGTGCTAAAAGCTTCCTCAATAATCTTCTTCTGTAGTGCTTTAAAAATAGTATAAAAATGTTGGATTGCAATAGGTTTGATAACCTTCTGATATCTTTGTGGGAAAAGTTGCAACTTGCACTTATGCTACCTGGTTCTGTCTTCAGATATGCAGTGATAGTCTCTGGCTTCCCCTTTGTGATATGTGTATTGTAAGTTTGTACAAGCCAAACTCATCTAATATCTGAAGTGAAGTCTTAAGAGGTGTGCTTGGTATTGTTGATCTGTGTTGAGTATACACCTCAGACTCTGGATTTCTTCTTCAAGGTTTGGGTCCAGAAGACTATGTATACTTTAGATATAGTTTCAAAGTTGCACTGCTCTGTTGACTATGAACTGTTTGCAGTTCTCGGCTCTAGGCAGGTATTTTTTGGAAGTTTAGAGTTTCCACCTGATAATATTTTCTTTGATAGTTTTAAAAGCTTAGATAGTTATGTTAAGTTCTTATATATGTTTTTTCTGAATATGTTAGATTTTTTTTGTATGTTCAACAGGTTTTGGGTAATAATATGTAAGAAATCAATGATATGTATTGGGGCTTGAGCTTTGTAGTGGTAAAGCCCTCTAAGTGATCAGGTTAGTCTTGTTCTATAATTGACTTTACAATTACTATTGGTGCACCACTTAAATCAACTAGTTCAAATAGAATGACTATACCTGACTTTTGGAAGATATTATTTTTTGCTTGTGAAAGTCTAATTTCTTTCCATAGTGTACCTTGTGGTATGACCCTTAGTGTATCTGTCAGTACTCTGTTAACTGGTGTAATCCTGAAAAAGAGTTTGTCTATAGAATTTAGTGGTCTAATGGGTATTAGTTTGATGACCCTTAGTGGCACCATAAACTGTACTTGTGAGGGTCCTGGTTTGGATATAGATAGTAGCAGTCTGCTAACTAGTCTGGGTACTACTAGTTCTCCTTTATAGAGTAGTACCTTCAATAGTCTAAAGACTTTTGCTTTTAGATACTGTTGTACTTGGCTTGGTGGTGGTACTGGTGGCCACCTGCATGTTACAAGTCTTTTGTTTGGTAAAGGTATTCTACCAAATCCTTCTAGTACTAGTGTTGGTAGTCATCTGCATGGTACTTCCTCCAGTACTTGTTAAAGAAGCCTGGTTAGCCAAGTGTTACTTGCTAGTTTTCTTCTATGTAGGGTTATATACCTTCTAGTAGTTTCCTGTTGTCCCACCATGTTGATTGCTTTAGGGGTTGGCCCTTCATCGAGGAGTGTCTGGGTTTCTCCTTGACCTTCTTGAATCCTTTCTGATTCAAGGACATTTCTTGTCATATTACTATGACTGGTATAGTCTTGGTAAAACTTTGCTACTAGTATCTTTTCAGGTATCTAAGCACTTTTCTGACAACTATAGCAACAGTCTTTTGAGTAGTGTGTGGGTTTTCTGCATCTGAATAGGTAAAGCAAAAAGTTTTCAGTCTAATGTTATATTTTGACCCTTGGAGACTAACCCAAGTTTGGAGTTATTTAGACCAAAGACTAATTGTGAGACTAGTAGTTAGATACTAGAGAATACTAGAGTGCAGGGCTTTAGGAAATGTAAAAGTATGGTAAAGTATTATAACTGGCACAATAGATTAAATACTAAGAAGAAGAGACTATACTGGAGGTCACTGTTAGGGTGTCATCTCTTATATACATGAGGAGGATCTAGGGACTGTGGACTGCACTTGTATAGCTATATACTGTAGACTGCGGACTGTGCTTGCATAGCTATATTAAGAGCTATATGTTTAGAATAGGTCATAAGTAGAAACTGAGAACTACAGATCATAGCATTAAGGTATATCTATGTGTATAGCAATAGATAGAGAGTTGTTTGCCTAGAACAGGGGAACTTGGGTCTTGAAGGCTGTAGACTGCATAATAGAGATATATGTATGAGATAAATTTGGGTTACAAAAACTGTAAACTTTATACTAATAGAGAAACTAAAAAAGTGGGTTCCTGTAAGCCTGCTTACTAGGTATCCATAACAATATTATTGCTATTTAGAACATTGGCATACTAGACTTCTTCACATTTAGTATATATAGCCAATAGAATAGTGAGCAGGGCATTGTATGCATAGCTATAGTTATTTTAAGAAAATCCTTTAAACTTGTACACTTGAAAACTGCTACCTAGTTGTACAAACTTAACCTTCTTGGTCTGTCTAGGCTCTGACTTCTTTAACTCCTCTACAGGTTTACTTTTATTTCAAGTATGCTTGTTCTTTTTTAAGCCTGTATTATTGCTAGTAGCTTGTAACTTCTGTAAACTCTTGGCTGGGATGTAGTATAATGCAGGG
>BACB01005516.1:0-28423 GCA_000338015.2 Ganoderma multipileum BCRC 37180 | reverse complement strand
ATACACTGGGGGCATTCTATTGTGTAATAGAATATAACACCCTTGTCACATTATAGTTACATTTGACCTGTAACTCATGTATAACTACCTGTTGTATGGGTACTACATTTTGAATGTAATATACATATATTAGACTGATATGTTGGTGTTTTATATATTGTGAATCATCAATAGTACCCACATGTATTATTAAGTTTTATACTTGAAACACCTGTGGGATATATATTGTGTTACAACTATATATTGACTATATATTAGTCTGTTTTATTATGGCTACATAGTTGTTCTATAAATTGTGTATCAGCTGTATAACTTTAATATAACAGGATATTGTGTTGTGGGTACATAATATGTGTAACAAACATATCATAATCATGTATCATCTATATAACAACTCGTTATATTGTTGTTACATTTAATGCAAGTTACTACTACTACTCCTCCTCCTCCTACCACTACCACCACCACCACCATTACTATCATTACTACTACTACTACTAATACTAGTACTACTACTACCACTACTACTACTACCACCACCACTACTACTACAACTACTACTACTACTACTACTACTACTACTACTACTACTACTACTATTATGAGACCTATTACTACTTACTACTTTTACTACTATCCACTTGCTACAACTGCTATAACTACAACCCCCTTTGCTATATTACCCTACTGCTATACTTACTAGGAACTTAAATAAAACCTATAAAATCAGTTTGTCTGGACTTGTATCAACTACAAAAACAAACAAAAATATGCAACTTATTATAATAATCAAAGAGGTTTGGATTAGTGTGAACTAGAAAGTTTTAATTATAGTAACAAAATGAGTACAAACAGATTTATTGATATAGGCTTAAATGTCTTGCCAGCATAAATGTCTTGATTATATAGCAAGCTTTATCAGGGTAATACTAGGTATTTATAGAGCTGCAACCTACATAGCACTAAATAAAGCACACTATGTCTATTAGCCCAGATAAAACTTTCTATACAAGTAAGACAATCTATACAATTAATAGAATTACTGACTAAAGAGATATGCTTAAACAAGTTAGCAATGCTAGTAAACCTGATGTCAAGGACTAGTATCTCTACTTAAAGGTCTGATCTATTCCTGCTGTTAGATTTTATACTTTCAAGTCTTTTATATATATTAATAGTACCTATAGACTATTTAGTAAACTTGACTAGTTTAGATCAACTTACAGTATTGACTTTTTTGATATATTAATATCCTAGACAGACTATGCTTACTTTCTAAAAAAGCTAGGTTAATCAATCCAGTTAATAGCTAAAAGATCTAGGGCTAACCAAGACTAACAAGATATTTAAACAAACTAAACTGTTTTGTTTCTCTAGTACTAGTTGAACACCCAAGTTGAATGTTATTGGTATACTACCTGAAGTGTGCCTATTTACCCTAAACTCTTAACATCTCATTGCTAGTATGCCAAGCTTGCAACTTTTCTTTTTAAGTTACCCAATATAATGGCACACATTATGATATACCTGTATTATTTAGTGCTAGTATACTTAAGTATAGAGATTCAGTAATATGTGATATTGAATAAAGTATAATATACATCTGAAGTATTTAGACCCTACCAATGAAACACACCTGCAGGTGCGATAACCTCAACTATACAACACTGTGCTACTAGGCTACTGAGCTTATAGACATTCAGCTGAGTAAGAACCATAGCTAATATGACAAAAGGGTCCATAATGTTGGATATTTTCTTAGGTAGAACAGATGGAAGATGTAGAAGCAGGCCACACAGGAGACTGGATAACCATAGTTCCAAGATGAGTCAGTTGCAAGGTACAGGCAATGTTGATGTAAGCTATAAGAGAGAGAGTTTATGCAAGCAAGACAGAAGGGTTACAAAGATGTGCTGAGTTGGCTAGCATTTATTTTTTGGCCTTATTTGGTTGAGTGCTTAATATGCTGTGCACTTAAGCACCAGAACATTACTAAAAAAGGATATGGGTGAACCCATGGGTAGTGGAGTACTAACCTGTATCCATACCCATGGTTCACCTATACCTACAACCTGTGAGTACATTGTGGGTTTGGGTTATAGTACCAGGTCACTTGGGTTTCTTGGGTATGGGTTATCTCATGGGTACCCGAGGGTTTTAGACTGAACACAAGTTATATATTATACTGGTTATCAGGATGATGCTTTATAGTAGAACTATACTGTGCACAATATTTTATGACTACTATCTACTCGCTATAGTATATTATACTTTCTAATTTTTGATGCTCAGAAATTGAAGATAGTATAGGCATAGTAAATGACTTATTATAGATGTTGAAATATGCTCATGCCAATAAAAAAGCATTTTAGAAGATGATCAGAAACAAGCTGAGGCCCATTTTGCTAGATGGGGCTTACCAGAACTCTTGTATGTACCCACTCAATAAGAATAGCAAGCAACACCTCACCTTGGATATATGTATACTAGAACTAAAGAAGTCCCACAGTACATAGCATGTAAAAGAACTTCTTTTAGATCTCTATCATACTGGTACTTAGCATAGCATAGAACCAGAAGACATATACAATATCTTGAAAACACTCATACTACTTGGGTTTGAGCTCATTATAGAGCATGCTATTAACAATATCTACCCAAAATGTATTCTATACTATTGGTGAGCAGGCTTGAAGTGTCTCTAAGCTAAGAGAGAAGTCGATCTGTTGGTACAAAGGGAAAGTTAGTCCCAGTCATAATAGTTTTAAGTTATTATGGACATACATGTTTGGCCATAGCATCAGAAGTACTGTAGATGTATATAACAAAGGACTCCTCCACCATATCTCACAGGCTAGGATATAGCTCCTGAAAGGTATAGTAGAAGCAAATATGGACACAGAAGCCATTCCTAGGCAGTAGAGGCAATAGGTCACTGGGCACATATTGTATAAGCATCTTGAAGTATTCATCCTCCAAGTTGGAGTTATCTTCAAGATAGCTGAACAGGAAAGGAGACTCACAGCCTGACACTTAATAAACAGATGTAAAAGAGTTAATGGTTGCTAGAGAGAGCAGAGATGAGATAGAGTCTATAAAGTTTCACTTGTTTAGCATAGATGTCATAGTTAAAGTAGAGAGAGGAGAGCACATAACAGATTTGAAAATTTGGATGACCATGTAGACATTGGTTGTAGGAGGCACAGTATGACTGGGAGACACTGGTTTGCCAGAAGAGTTCATTTGCATAGAAAAGAAAGCAGTGAGGAAATAGAGAGAAGTTTTGGTGTGAACATTGCAGTCAAACATGAAGCACATTCTGTATATACTGGATAAGATTATCAATAGCACAGGTCCCACAGTACATAGTATACCGCTGGTCTTGGATAGAAGATTTATCTTTGGGACAAACAATAGTATTAGTTTAATTTGCATAAAGACAACACGACACATGTAACAATAGACAGGTATATAATGTGTAGACAGATGCTATAGCATGCTTCAAAGAATAGGTTGATACATGAGGCATGTAGAGAACAAACAGTGGGTATGGCAAAAAGAGCAGAGGGGCAAAGACAAAACAATACTAGAAACTGCATAGGAGGTATACATATCATAGCAAAGAATTATAATGCTCACATATTGATAGCATTCCAGCCCTCCTCCATTTCATAGTCCAACTTGTCGTTCTTCAGCTTGTTAAGATGAGTGGTGACCTTCTTATCCTCAGTCTTGATAAGGCTAAGCTAGCTTTAGTTACCAAGGCAGAGGAGAGCACAGCATTATTTATATGCTAAGATGGTTATATACATGTAAGAGAAGGAGATGGCCATAGCTAAACACACATTTAATCTTGATGGAGGTGGCTGTAGGAGGATGTTAGCCAGATTCCAAGACAATAGGATAGCATGTGGACAAACCTGGAATGGTGAGATAGTCCAAAGCTATGTAGAACAGGTTGAAGAATATCACATGATGATCATGCCACTATTGGAGGGCATCTAAGACAGGCTCAACATCAGTGCTAAGGTAACACTTGAGTTCATCACATACATCTTGGATGGCAGTAGTAACTGTGTCCAGAGTGTTAAAAATGTTCATGTCATTATCCTGCACTATAGTAGATCATGACATGAGTAACACTAAGCTTACTAGCACATGCCCAAAGCAAAGAATATATACCTCAGTGGCCTTTCTCTTGCCCTTGGCATATGTGTACCTGTACTGATCAATGCTGTCACTCTCTTACTAGACTTTGTATCCTTTATAATGCACTGTGCATAGAATGTGTGATATTCATCCTTGACAAGCTTGATCACAGTGTACTGCTAATTATCATTCTAGTTAAGCTTTTTAAAGTACTCTACCTTGTATTGTAGATGGAGAACTGGGTAGCTAATGTCAGTAGTGACTTGAAACAGGATGCATAATGCATAAAAAATGTACTCATAGCAATACAGTAGGTTGTTGATGCATTCATGAGTGAATAGTAGGTATTGAGAGTTTTTTTGGCAAGATTACAGGCCATGTAGATAGCATTATTGTACTTGTCATCCTCATTGATGCTTGCAGTTATGAGAACTTGGTCAAGATAGTCTATAGCAGGGATAATGGTTGTGAGGTTAGAGATACCACAAGAAAAAAATAGCATAGTGTCCTTAAAGACCTGAGATAGAAGAAGCAAAAAACTATCAGAAAAGAGGTTTAAATGCAGAGATCATGTAGCACAGCATAAAAAGTGAACATTATAGATATCAGTTGGGTCATTGTTTGGCCAGGCAATAGAGACAAACCTTGAAAACCTTGCACAACTAGTATGCTATCTTCTACTCATTGTTGGACATCTCATACACCTGCAGGCTATGGTTCTTGTTACTTGTTATCTTGTCCATAACTACTTGACTCTTCAAGGCTCTATCCAACATATCAAAAGCCAAATTCTACCATGTACAAACATCCTGTGGTAGTAGCTTAAAGAGTAACCCCTCTGTAGCACAAAGTGCATTCCAGGCCAGAAGAAGCAGTGTAGTCGAATAGATAATCTTGAAGCTGATTTTGCAGATCTGGAAGGGAAAAAGGTAAGTATATTGTCATGCACTACTAGTCACCTCGAGCCAAATCTGACTCACCTTCACCAAAACCAACTTGATAGGCTATATCTTGCACACAAACTCAGTATGTTCTTCCTCAGACATCTCCTCTATTATGTTAACCCTATTGTCAGGGTTGTTGTTGTTGTCAGTACCCATGTTTGCAATCACTTCCTCAGTTTAGGTCATACACTTTTCATTTTTAAGATTCCATATCAGTTTGAGGAGCTTTCATTCATCAGCACCTTTTGCTACTACCTTGTGGTTGGCCTCAGCATTAAATTAATGGATCAAGCTCTTTACTATGATGTTGAGGATGTGTACAAAGTATCAGATATAGTTGATCTTGCCAGAGAAGTTAGGAAAAAGGTCTACTATGCTCTTGATTATAGTCATGTTGTTCAAGGTATTGTTACAGGTTACGGTGAGGGTCTGAATAAAGAAATCATAAGCTTTTGAACTCAAAATGTAGCAGAACCACTAACCTTATCTGCAATGTCAAATTTCTTTAAAATTTCAGCAAAGGTAGCTACAAGATTAATGCTACTATAGAAGTGGGGCACTTTGACGACATCAAGCAGCAAGGTCAAGGGGTTACCCTTTACCTCAAGATGCACCATCATGGCCACAAAGATATAATGGTTCAGAGAAGTCCAGGCATCGGTTGCAAAGTAAAGGTCACCATCATAGTTTTGTAGACAGGTCTCAGATAAGCAACAGTCACTTACCTCTTTAGATATAATAGTGATAGATTGGTACTTACCTGCAGCATTGTAGCAATCTGAACATGCATATATACAAATATAGTCTTTATATTACACAATATAGTCTTCAGGGAAGGGATAAAATATTTTGGATAACTGGTCTTCATCAAGCACTAGAATCTATAATCACGGATAATGTTAAAAGGCTGCTAGCTTTTAGCAACCTAGCAAATAATCTCAGTGTAGGTTTTAGCATGTGTATGAGGGTGGTGACTGTATATTACCTTTCCATTACCTTTCTTCCATTTGAATACTATAGTGATCAAACCATCATGCATTAGTGCCCTAACAACCTTTTTCTGAGCTTTTGCAATGCTAGTAGCCTGGTATACCATGTTTATAGCCTTCTTACCCTAGCAAGTATAAGCGTAGTAACAAAGGTTGCCTATCGATGAGCGATTCTTACTGTCAAGGAAGCAGTGGATATGAGTTTTGCGCTTGTATGTGGCATACTTGAAGACATGCAAGTGGTAGTCTCTAACGTACTCAATCTCTGGTGTAGGCTTAAAGAAGGCATAAATAGGGGAGTCTTACTTAGCCATCATCATCTCTGCTAGGCCATCATAGCCAAGTTAGTTTGATCCTCCCTTACATGGATATACAAAGCACTCACTAAGTTCCTCCTTCTCATCTATGATTTTAAGCACTTTCTTATTATTACTGCCTGACTCAGTTCTAGAGTTCTTGGTACCACCTACACTGTCATCTTTTAAGCCACTCTTGATTACAGTGATCCCCTCATATATAAAGGTGGCAAGTTCCTTCTTCTTAGTTAGGACCATGGTACAATGACAGGTCATAGTCATGGTACCTGAGGAGCTTTAGGTGGTGGAGTGTCCTACCAGTGCAGTACTATGGCCATGAGCCCCTGTACTAGACTTATTTGGTGCCAGGACAGAAGCACCCTTCTACTTTTTGTTAAATATTCTACAGTTGTTCATGCTTCAGTAGTGCTTGCACAAGTTCTTTGCCATGTCAAAGTGGTAAATTTTTATGAGAGCTGTAGGTTGCATGTGGGTTCAAGTTGGGATGTTGATATCTTGATAGTACTGGGAGGTTATATACATTGAGCACATGCAGGGTCTGGGATTCAAATTTGGCAATCATCTCATAGAGCTAGCCTCACAAGTGGGTTTGGACTTTATAATGTAGACTAAAACTGTACAGTATTACCCAAATATGGCATTTGTAACAACTCTGGAAGGGTACAAGCTGTATCTGGGCACTACTGCATGCCCTTGGATGAGATATCATATGGGTGGCTGTGTACCTGCACCTCAGGTGGTAGGTTGTACATGGGTTAGGCAAGTAGAGATTTGTACCTGCACCTATGGTCTATATCCACAAATACCCATATGGGTTTTGGCTACCCATGTCCTTTTCTAGACATTACTGATTACCTAACTAATAAGTCTACCTAACTGGTGTTGTTAGATAGGCTAAATAGTTCCACTTCTCACTTTTCTGTACACTGGCAGTATTTCTACCAATAGCTCTTGTCCACCTTTCTAAAGAAGTAGAAATGTACACCCTCTGCTAGAGTCTCTTTTCTGAAAGAAGATGAGATAAGTGTAGTGCACTGATAAGAGATAGTACAGCCATACTATCAACTGCCTGTTAGCAAGTCTCTTTCTCCTGCCTTTCTAGGTACTAAGGCTAAATGTAGGTTGACCTGTAGGTGATTGGGAACTGAACCTGTAGTTTACCTACTTCTAAAGGTCGGATTGGAAACTGTTTGAATCAGGTCAACTTTTGACCTACAACCTGTAGATTATATACCTATAAATTTCAGGTCAAATTAATGATTTGATTTAGATCTTAAATATAGAGCTTTTATAGTTTTGTTTGAGGTTTTAAGCATTTTTATAGTTATTTCTAATATTTTTTATACTAGAACTATAGCAATAAACATAAAACAAGGCTAAAAAGCGAAAATAAACTGCTAAAACTCCCTTTTTGTACCAATTTTGTATGTCAAAATGTAGGTTAACCTGTAAGTGATTCAAACCTAAACCTGTAAATCAAAAGAGGCTTGTCTAAAATGGCTGATTCAGATTTATAGCTGATTCATAATGTAGGTACCTAAATCTACAGGTTATTAACCTACAGGTATTTTTGCAGGTTCAAGCTAGGTTAACCTGTACTTAACTAATCTACATTCAGTCTTAGAGTGTGCTCTCATGTTTGATGCACCTTGTGTCACTTGGCATGATACATGCATCTCTAGCATGCCCTATGGTTGGAACTATCTTTGCCAGACAGGGTTTTATTAGAATGTTCTTATTAGTACTGATTTTAATTTCCATCAAATGCCTAGGATGTGGGGCATTAAACTACAAGCCAATCCATTTATTAACTATTGCAACTAACATATATGTACAAAGCTTTTTGTTAATAACCTGGGTGGTTTCCTTTTTCAACAAGATAATGGTCTGGCAATAATTCTGTTTTACACCTGTAATATAATAAAAGCTGTGAGCTCAATGTTATACCATCAGTAAGAAAAATGGAAACATTACCTTGGATGCCAGACAAAATATAACCTTCCATTTTTATCGCAAACTCCAGCAACATTGACCTCATGGTAAGCATCACGAAGTCCATGATCTATAGGCTGGTGTAAAACATGTAAGGCTGTCCATAATCTGTGGTACTTGGACTTGTTATAATAAGGAGGGAGTTGTGCCTAGTATGAAGGTTGAGAGCCCTGAGCTGCATTAAGTTAGCCACTATCTAGTAGAGAGACACTAAGTTAAATGAGCATACCTCATTTTTGATGCTTTGGATCATCACACGAGTGTTATAAAAGGCTTAAATAGGGAGCAGTGGGTATCTTGCACTTCTGCACTGAGTGATAGTCAGTGATTGCCTGTAGATGCTCCTTGGTGGTGGTAATCTGTTTCTTCTTTAACATAGAGCACTATGCAGTGGTAATCTCCTAGATAACAGCATCCTGGGAGACATTCTTGCATCCACCTATGAGGCCTGTAGCATAGATATCCTTGTGAGGGCTGCATAAAGAGAATAAAAAGAAAGATGTACCCAAGTTATGATGCTCCATCTCTTGGCTGAGAAATGCATTCCATCAGCTTGGGTTGTGAGACTTCACACTGAGGTAGGAGTCTTGCATGATGAGTTGGAAGTAGTACTTCTCACTGTGGTGGGAGAAGCACTTCTGCATCTTACCGGCTATCTTTATTACCCTATTGCATGCATTCTAGAGCAACTGGTTAAGGATCTCCTTCCAGTTGAGATTAGTAACCTTGCGCTAAGTCTTTTGGATATTTGTGAGCTTGTACTGGGCCTTTTTCTAGTGGTGCTACAGGGTCTGAGTCTTGGCCTTCTTAGAGCATTCCTTCACTATCTGCATGAGCTCTGTTACTATATGCATCATACTGGTGAAAGCACATGGGACGGAGGTCAGTAGAGAAGATCAGCTAGAGGGAGGGAAGAGATAGAGGATAGAGAGGGCAAAAATAGTGGCAAGAAGCACAGCAAGGGTAACAAGGGTAGTAAGCAGTGCGGCAAGGATAATGAAGGTCAGGAATGATGCCGCAAAGGAGTTGAGGATAGCAAGAGTGTCTAGCACATCTAGTGTGCTGAAGATGGGCTGAAGAATGTAGAAGGTGCAAAATACACAGTCTATTTATCTAGAGCAATGTGTAAAGCACAAGATGGAGCAAGATGGAGCAGAGAATTACACAATAGAACAATACATATGTGAAACATAGCAACAACTCAACCCCTTTTATCACGGCGCTTTGCTAGCTGACACCTTATATTTGTGTTAAATAGGTGGGATGAGACGGGCGATGTTATGATTGCAGACTAGCACATATGTTTCTCATCGTTTTTCTTTACTTTCACTTAATGGACAGACTGGGGATCAAATCTCGGACCTATGCACATGACCACTCTCACAGTATCATGTTACATTACTGGGTCACTCTCTGTGACCCTGCATGACTCATCCTTTGGACCTAGACATGCATAACTCATCTTTTGGTCCCATGCTTATATGACTTGTCCTCCGGACCCAGACTCATATGACTCATCTTTACATGACTCAACTGTTGAATTGAGTCGGTGCTGTAGCGCACGCGTTTTGACTGTGCCAAGTCCACGTTTACCACCATTGCTCCCATCCCAGGACACTCAAAATGCTGCTACATCGTTCTCCTCATTGTCGACTACCCAGGACACTGCCCAGCAGTCTGCTGGTGCTACCACAGTGAGTGCAGATTGCACTTTTTCGTCGCATTTGCCTCTGCCCCTTTGTCTATGTAACTCTTGGGCCTAATGCTAGCTATGGCTTGCAGGGTGCACATCAGCTTTTTGCTGTCAATGCTGGTTGCGCTTCTGCTCTCTCCTCCTCCTCGGATCGCTCGTCCTGGCTGTCCACTCCTGCTGCCACAAGCTGGAACACAGACACAGGTGCTTCTGCACACATGACACCGCATCGTCACTGGTTTCGCTCCTACTCACCCCACAGCATCCCCATTCGCCTCGCCAACTCGCATATAGTCTACTTGGCTGGTTTGGGGTCTGTGGTGTTCCAACCTGCAGAGAGGGAGGGCATTTTGCCACCAGCTGTTGTGTTGCATAACGTTTTGCATGAACCTGTGCTTGCTAGCAATTTACTGTCTGTTTTCCACCTCACTCGAGAGAAGGGCTACAATGTTGAGTTGTGTACATCCTCTGTGCTGTTTTATTACCAAGAACAGCTGCGCTTTGAGGCCCATGTCAATGAGCCAAATGTAGGCTATTTGTGACACCATACTTTGTTCCAGCCCAAAACTGCACTGTCTGCATTGTCTACATGCATTGAGAACCTGTCCCTTTAGCACCAGCACTGCTCCCACACCAATCACGATAATTTGCGCTCTGCTATTCACAAGGAGCTCATCTCTGGCCATCACATTCACTCCAAGCAGCAGCCTCCCGCAATTTGCGAACCCTGCCTTGCTGGCAAGCTCAACAGGCACCCCATCCCTCGCTTCGCTTCTCATCGCTTCGTTCGCCTTCCCCTCATCTACACAGACCTCAAGGGTCCCCTCCCAGTGTGCACACCTGAGGGCTACCAGTACTGGATAGTATTCATCGATGATGCCTTCCGTTTCTGGGCCATGGCTTACTTGAAGTGCAAGAGCGATGCATTCGAGGCCTTCAAAGCATACAAGGCATATGCTGAGAACTGCCTGGGCCTACGCATCAAGGCTACACACAGCAACAAGGGTGGGAAGTACATGGGCAAGCAGTATATCAATTTGTGCGTCAAAAGTGGCATCTACAGGCAGTGCTCACTGAGCCAGATGAGCCACACCAGAATGGAGTCACAGAGCGAGCGAACAGGATGACATCTGAGGGTGCTACAGCTCTCCTTGCTCAAGCAAAGCTCCCTCCTTCGTTTTTGGTCCCATGCTGTCTCGACTTTTGTCCACACCCGCAATCGCATGCCCACAGCTGCACTTGATGGTGGCATCCCCTACACTGCCTGGAAAGGTGATGGGTGCAAGCCTGACGTGTCCTATTTTCGAGATTTTGGGTACCTAGCCTATATGCTCATTCGCAAAAAGGAGCACAAGGCACTGCAGCCCCACACTCGCAAATGCGTCTTTATTGGCTACCCAGAAGGCACCAAGGCCTGGCGATTTTGGGACCCTGCAGCGAAGAAGGTAATCATCTCGTCGCATGCAGTGTTTGACAAGCACTGCTTCCCTGGCAACTCTCCCTTCATCAATGTGTTTGGGCTTCCTCTCAATGAGGTCGATGTTCCAGGACCTCCAAACGACGTCGATTTGCCTGAGGACAATGTGCCTGATGTGCCAGAGCTGCATGATCAAGGGGGAGACAATGATTGGGATGATCCTGCACCTCCAGCACCTCCTGCACCACCTGCACCACCTGCACCTCGTCCTCAGCCTCCAGCATGTTCACCTTCGCCTCCACAGCCTCCACTTCGTTCGCCTTCACCTCCACAGCCTCCTCAGCCTCCAGCACCTGCCCAAGTGCCACAAATTGCGCCACCTCCTCAGCCTCCTGCACCTGCACCTGTGCCTCGTCCATGAGCACCATCTATGCATCAGCAAGCACAAGGTGAAGCTGGCTTCAGGCCCTATCCTGCCCTCGCTCGCAAGCTCCCTTCTTGCTCAACACGTTTCCAAGGCTCTCTCAACACCAGAGACCTCGAATGCCAGAATCTGGTGTCCCAACATCATTGCATTCACTCAGCATCACCTGCTCCTGCTCCTGATCCTGCTCTACCTTTGCCACCACCTCCAGAATGCAATTTGTTGCCTGATCCCCTCGCTGATGCACTAGTTGATCTACTGCCTCCTCATCCTTGCCCTGACATGTATGCTCCTCGCAACATGTCTCCTCCACCAAGTCCTACATCCTCAGACGATGAACTTGATCTGCTGGGCCACGATGGAGAGGCACTGAGTGCGATGATGGCTGGCATTCAAGACGTCTACTCAGGCCAGCACTTCGACTACCTGACATATGATGAGGCTCTGGAGATTGCATTCGAGTGTGCAGTTGAGCATGCTGTAAAAGCGAACCAGGAGCATTTTGGTGAGCCCAGGTCGATGAAGGAGGTCATGCAGCTTGGGCCAGACGAGCGGGGCAAGTGGCTTAAAGCTGCCCAGGACGAAATCCAGTCCCTTGTCAAAAATGGCACCTTTGAGCTTGTTCTCCTCCCTCCTGGACGCAAGGCAATAGGCTCTCGCTGGGTATTCCGGGTCAAGCGCAATGCAGATGGCTCAATCGAACACTACAAGGGTCGTCTCATCGCAAAGGGCTTCTCACAGCGCCCTGGCTTTGAGTACAATGACACCTTTGCCCCTACACCCAAGTGGGCTTCGATTCGAGCCATTCTCGCCCTCTCTGCACTTGAAGACCTTGAGCTTGAGTCTGTGGACATTTTCTCTGCCTACCTTCTGTGAGCACAGCGTCTGGGTTTATCTCCGGGATGGTGTTCGTCTTATCATCCCTGTTTTCGTCGATGATATTACCATTGCTGGCAAGGACAAGGCTACGATCAAACGCGTCAAGGACGACCTGTGCAAGCACTTCAAACTGCGCAATTTGGGCCCCACTTCATGGCTGCTTGGTGTCAAGATTGAGTGTGTGTTGGGTGCAGTGCGCCTCAGAGTGATCACAATGGCCTAGTCAGGCTCTGTGAAGTCTAATCATTGCAGGGAAGCCAAAGTATGCTACTCACCCAGTCAAGCTCTGTGAAGTCTAAGGACAACAGAGCTTGACTGAGGCGTCGAAACAGCTCATAGAGCACGTGCTAGGTCGCTTACAAGGCGCTCTATCTACTGGCGCTGTTATGGCGCTAAAGGACGAGAAATGCGTATGCTACAGTGTAAAGTAGGACTGTGTTCAGATCTACACTAATTGGAGTCTCTAACAATGAGTACATTGTATCTCTATAACGAGGCATAATCTAGGCAGGAGAAAATTACCCGAGGTAGAGTGTATTGTAAACTATGTATGGTATGAACGTGGATTTGGTACGGTCAAAACTGCGCGCACTAGAGCGCCGACTTCAACAGTGTGATCGCTCCAAGCATTCCTTGTCCATTTCACAGCATCAGTATGCCCTGGACATCCTCGAGCGGTATGGCTTTGCCAACTGTGACCCTGTCAGCACTCCCATGGATCCTGGTCTTCGTCTTAGCGCAGATATGGCTCCAACATTGCCCTTAGAGATCAGGAACATGCAAGACATTCCATATAGCCAGGCAGTTGGTTCTCTGTTCTACCTTATGTTGAAGTCGGCATTCTAGCGCACGTGTTTTTGACCGTACCAAGTCAATGTTTGTACCATACATAGTTTGTGATATGCTCTACCTCGGGTAATTTTCTCTTGTCTAGAGTACACCTCGTTATAGAGATACAATGTACTCATCATTAGAGACTCCAATTAGTGTAGATCTGAACACAGTCCTACTTTACACTGTAGCATACGCATTTCTCGTCCTTTAGCGCCATAACAGCGCCAGTAGATAGAGCGCCTTGTAAGCGACCTAGCACGTGCTCTATGAGCTGTTTCGACGCCTCAGTCAAGCTCTGTTGTCCTTAGACTTCACAGAGCTTGACTGGGTGAGTAGCATACTTTGGCTTCCCTGCAATGATTAGACTTCACAGAGCTTGACTAGGCCATTGTGACCGCTCTGAGGCGCACTGCAGCTAGCAATCCTCAGAACCCCCTTCCAAAAGGAATCCAAGGAAGGACTCCACTAGTGCAAGTGCCAAAGAGACGACAGTCTCGAAGGACAAGCTCAGAAAGGTGGCTATTCGGAGATTCATGAGCACATTTTCATATTGAGTTCAAGACAGCATTGAGTGCCAGGCTTGAGTGGTTATATCAGGGCCCCATTCCGCTACAAGGTCGTCCAAACATGCATCCATCTTGGACCAAAAGTCCTCCCTTTGGATACCTTACCTATGCTCACCTTGAGTACCTTATCAGCTGCCCCCTCGGGAGCAGCCTCAAGGCTGAGTCTCGGTGACACCTTTAACAACCTGGCCTGAGTGGCAGTCAGTAAGGATGTACAAATTTGCATAAGGACTTGTACACACCATAAATCCAGTGAGGGTCTGGCATCTCATCCAATGCAAAAGTCTCAACTATAACTGGGAAGGAGAGTGCAAGCTGCGATGCTTGAAACTCCACCTTCTTGTCCTCATGCACAACATAGCTCCATGTCCCATCACCCAAGCGGATAGTATATGCCCTCCATCCTTCCCCAACCATCTCTTGCCTCCCAGATCCCGAATCACTAGCCCATATAAACCATTGTATCAGAACAATGATTCTACTGTCATGCCGCAACTTGGCAGGCTCATAGATATAGTAGTCTTGAGCTCTGATATAGACCATTAGGGTCGCTATCTTGGGCGACAGCTCATGCAGCCAATGATATGCTTGCCAACACTCTTGCAAGTGCTGACCAGCATTCTTAGGATAAAAATGCAAGTGAGGTCGGACATGAGAATTTGCAAGCTTCTATCAAATGATTAACTTTATGATTAGCCTAAAAGAATGCACCTCAGAATGACATACATGAGCAATAATAGACCCGAGGTCATTACAGTAGTAGACATGGCCCAATGGACCCTTGAAGCGAAGAGATCCAATTCTGCATTGTACTTGCAGCATCTTGTCGATGGTCTTCAGAACAAAAACAGACAGAATGTTGTCGACACCGAAGAGGTCCAAAGCCCACAGAATGATCTCCATTTGATGATCAGAGAAGAGAGAATGGGGAAGGTGGCAGAGAATGTCGAGAATACATGTCTAATCTATCATAAGCCATGCTTGTCAGGCCATAGTGTATGAGATCTTACCGCTTTGTCCATCCATGGATACCAGTTAGGATCTGCCTCAGCTTGTTGCTAGTAGCATGCTCCTGATGCTAGTGGATCTAAATTATGTCTGTCAGCATGACAAGCCAAGAGTGTATGCCAGCCACATACCAGGTACTTTGCTATGCAATGTTTGAAGGGTAGGTCCTGATGTGCACAAATCGGCCTCATTTTTCTTGTCATCTGAATGCTTCATACCCTCAACATCCGAATCTGACTCCTTGCCACCCATCATCTAGTGCTCCAAGTCTGTAGTGAGTTCTAACAGTGTAGCTTAAATGCGTGACGGGAGCATAGTTCCTTCAAGCTGGGAAGACAATAACTCCCAGTCAAGTGTCATTTCCGTCTCTCTAGCAAACTCAGCATTCTCAAGCGGGTAGGATGGAAAACTATTGATAGATTCTAAAATGTTGTGTAAAAGCTCCTGGAAAGGCCCGACTACTGCGCTGCACTGTACGCCGACAGGTGGCAGAGAAGCAGCACTGCTAGATAGAGTCTCGGCTGCAATCCAGAGCCTGTGTGCTACAGCTGCTTGGTAGATAGCTGTGTTTTTATGCCATCGCACACCTGCATAGTTGAACCAGTTGCTGGTGTCACAGGCTGCACATTTCTATTTCCTGCACTGGTAACCGGTGCTCGGTGTCCACTCTGAAAGAATGTTAGCTCTGCTTATTCAAGAATCCTATAGATAATTGACTGACATCTGGAGTCAAGCTCATTACAATTGTCTGGGTACCTAACCTTTGACTGTGAGTGTGCTATGGTGTTGTGAAAGTGAAGAATAGGTCTCAGAAAAGGCCAACAGCATACAACATAGGGATAGTAAGGGATAGGGAGAAATGGAATACATAATTGACATTGCAATACATCATAGTACAAGAGAATGTGGGATAAAATAAAAGCTAGCGAGGGTGGGACGACATGCATATGATGTCAGCGGGGTAGGAGATAATCGGTTTGCAGCCAGGGTAGGGAGGCTAGCGGTTAGCTCATAGGGGACTGGTTACCACGATTAGGTTTGAGTGGAACGTGAATTTGGGTCCAAGCAGAAAGCTCTGGTTTTGCTAATGGACCGCTGGCATCTATCACAGTTACCTTCGAGCAAAACAGTTCTCTGGCTGTGTAGGTCTATTTTCTGATTGAGGCATTCCATTTGTCCATCTGTTTGTGGGTGATAGGCTGTACTCATGAACGTCTTAACTCTGAGAGCTTTATGTAATTCTTTGAAGACCTGTGCTGCAAACTGGGGTCCTTGGTCTGAGATGATCCTATCGGTAGTCCAAAGTGACTGAATACATCCCACCATAGAAGTTTAGCAGCTTTCATTGCTGTAATTTCTTTGTTGCAGGCACTCAAAATAGCAGCCTTTGATACATTATGGTTAATGACTACCTGGGCTACATTGTAGCCGTTTTCTGTATCCGGAAGGTCCACAATATAATCTATGGTGACTACCCAGAATGGCCTAGTGTCGCCACTATGTAGGATTGCCTCCACGCACCATCTCTACCTTCGACGCCAGTTTTAAGTAGCCTACACCCACACCTATGCTGGCCACCACCCACGCAGAGAAGACGTGGTCACTACTCACATCGATCAGAGCCATCCAGCTCCCGAGATGCCCCTACAATATTACAATATACTGCCCTCCCTGTCACAAGGCAGTCAACACGCTCCCACGTGCCTTCATGTCTTCTGAGACGCAGACACTGCCACCACCATCCCTGCCATCTGCCGTCATCAACCCTCACAAGAGGTCAATCAACAAAGTCGACTATGACTACAAAGAAGTAGTCATCATTCGCAAGCCTATCGCAGCCCTCCCACACCGCACTCTCCCCACGCCGCACTCTACACCTCCACTGCCACCACAGGTCGAGGTGCCCCCTCCTCCCATCCCACACATGACCCGGCCCGCCATGCCGGCCGACACTCCCCTTTTTACAACATTAAAGTATGCAGCTGCACATGCGACTCATGCTTCGGTGTCAAACACAATAGCCACCTCTTCCCCTACCCACGCCAACCTCAAGCGACGGTTTGACGAAGTGCTCAAGCGCTTCAGCCCCGTCCGCCATCCCACTCCACCCTCATCCCTGCCCAAGTCTTCCAATGAAGACTTCAAATGTGTGCTGGCATACCTCTCCTACCTCTGCTGCAACATCATGCCACCTGCGATACTACCTCCTTCCCGCACCACCCCTAGCATCCACAAAACAGTCGATGCTAGCCACCTTCCTTCCCTACCCGCAACGCCCCTGTACATCCCGCCGCACCGCCGCCACTCTACTCTGGATGTCAAAGAAATGACCACCAGAGACTATCACACTCCCACATCTGAGCCGGGCCGAGCCAACCTGTGCTCCTTTTCCTTCGAATTTTCTAAAGAATTGGTATTTATTAAAGTTTCAGTTTCGGTCTGAGCAGCCCCACCTCTGGGCAGGGCCCCTCTCCACATGATTGGTTTTGCCAGTGGGCCAGGCATCTACGGATGGGCAATCAAATCCCAGATAGGAGTCGTCTTATCATACAGACACTTAGTAGATACGCCTTAGGGCCATGTAGCTATATCTCGGTGAAAATAATAAGTTCAGACGAGAAAAAAAAAAAAGTCACTATGTAGGATTGGCATGAGCAGTGGCTTTGTCGGATTTGTCTGTACCTTGGTTGTCTAACATGTGGCGCATCCTCAGACATATTCTTGGATGAATTTGTCTATGTGTTTCCAGTAGTATTCCCATTTGACAAGGTCCTTCATCTTCTAAATTTCCGGGTGGGTCATATAGACCGGCTCATGGTATAGTCATACCACTTCCTGATGGAGATTCTTATCAGGTGGTATGTAGACCTTATCCTAATATAGGAGAATTCCTTCATCTTCTGTCCAATTTTCTGCTGTTCTGTAGTCTGGCCTGTACCAGGTCACTCCTGATTCTGTTCAAAGGGGTTTGAGCTTCGTCACTTGGGCTTTGTTCTTGCAGATGTATTCTTAAAGTTCAACATTAATGGCTTTAACAAAAAGTTCTTTCAGCAGTAAAATAATATCTTTGTTGTCATCCTCTCTCCCATCATAGTCTAGCCTCCTGGACAGAGCATCGGCCTGTACTAAGGTTTTTCCTAGGTTGTGCTTGAGTGTGAAGTTAAAAAAGTTGAGAAAGATTTTCTATCAGGCCTGTCTTCAGCCAATCTTGTAGAAAGTTTGGTAGTAGGTGAGGTTTTTGTGGTTAGTTAAGACTTTAACTTTATATGGGGATCCTTGCAAGAAGTGTTACCATGCCTAGAAGGCTCAGACTATGGCCAATAGTTTCCGATTATAGATTTAGTAGTTCTATTCTACTGGTGTGAATGACTTTGATAGGTAGGTATAAAAGTGCCAGAGGCCATTAGTATCTTGCTGTCAGAGTATAGCTCTAGTAGCTACTTTGGAAGTAAGGCTGAACACGGGTGCAGGTCACCTTGCGGGTATACCCGACCCAACGCACAAAATGACCTACAGGTCCAGATCTTGCGGGTACAGGTTACCCGCAGACCAGGTAGCCCGCGGGTGCAGGTATGGCTCTCGGAGAATTTCGGGTACCCGTGGGTACCCACCAGGACCCGCAGAGTACTAGGGTGACAGCTATGCTTCATTCGACAGATTGATTGGATGATACATTTGTAGTCTATGCGATATGCATGCCTAATCATAGTTATCTTCATCATCAGAGGAGTCTGCAACGTATCATAAGCTCGGCATAGAATCGTCGGAGTCGTAACCTGAGTTGGCAGTGTCAGGCTTGGTGGGGAGGACGAAATACTCATGCTCCGTGTAGACAGAGCTCGGCGGGACCGCAAGAGTCATAGTGGTCTGGCCGTCCGGGCCTAATGCGTCTGGACCACGTTCCCCGTAGCTCGTCCGGGCAGGCACAAGGAATGCGCACAACTCGATAAGCCCAGGAGTACGGGAGGCTACATCCGATATTCCCTCTGTTAACACCCCTTTTGGCCACAAAATAAATATAAATTACTTACTCGCAGGTTGAGTGCCAGTGTTCAAGTTGGCGAGCGCAGTTGTGACCTGCGTGTCACCGGGAATCGGCGTGTATGGTGTGATGGGTGGGATCTTAATATCGGGCGCGTCGAAGACATTCTGAGGAGGAAATGAGTACAGCTGTACTTGTGCGCTCTCGGACTGTGACAAAACAAACTCACCCCAGGTAGGTTTCCGAGAAGCCACTCGACCGCAGACTCAAGAGCGTAGGCCGCCGGCTCAGGCTGGCGCAGCGCAAGAGTCTCCGCAACAAAGTGGCCGATGAACTCATAGTACGCACTCTCGGGGACATCGTCATGCTCAGTGAAGAACGCATGGTACCCTAGGGCAAAGTTAACAAGGAGCTCGCACTCCTCCTCCGTAATGCTGGTGCCTGACATGTTGGGGCCTTGGATATGCTTGAGCCAGCGCTCGATGACATCTGGCATACCGTCGTCAGGGTTGAAGTTGCCTGTGGGCACAGTGATCTGGGTGAACAGTAATATGAGCCAGATGGAGAGGTTAACGAGCGCGCTATGGAAGACTTACCGGGACAGTGTGTGCGGGACTGTCAATGAGTATCATAATCCTGTCGATGGGCCCAAATAGACGGTTCCCGAAGAGCTCGGAAAAGAGATATATGGTCACGGGGGAATTGATGCTGTGAGACATGCTGGGTGCGGCTGATCTGGGGATTGCAATGAGGGACTCAGAGATGGGTTTGAGGAGCTTGAGCGGCGCGATTGGGGGCTTATATACATTCGGTACAAGTGACGCAAACTTCGACGTCAGGATTGAGATACGGATGGGAGTGAACGCATTTGGAGGGACGGGAAGGTGGAGGCATACACACAGATAGAGCAGCATGGCGCAACAGAGCAGGATGATGGAACAACACTGGCAGTGACTCGCCTTGTGTGTAATCTCCCCGACCGCATTCTAACCTAAAACGAGTACCATACGGCCTTGATGGCAGGCTGACTGAGACTGTAGCTTGTATTCGTAACGGGATGGTAGCCAATGCTACACATGAGGTAGGGTCGAAAGGCCACGGGGCACGCTAGTTGGTCAGGCGCCAGTCCAGATAACGATCTGTGCGATGTCGTTGACTGCGGACGTGATGATGAGGGAAGCGCTCATAGGAAGGACGGTGGATTCGAAGTTGTTGTGTTAAGTGGGGCACATTCAAAGGGCCAGAGAAGGGTGTCGAGGGTGAGGAATGTGAAGGAGTAAAAAGCTGTGCCCATAGGGAAGCAATTTTGTGGAGCTTCCCTGTGGAACGAAGAACCACACAGAGCGCTGGTTCTGACCAGCACTTTGTGTGTGGTATATCTCCCGTGGTTCGATCACCACGTCCGTCATCTCTGCCCCCATCGTCCCTCATCAATTTGAGCATGGTGCGACCCACTCACCCCTCCGTTGCTTGCAAAGAGCTCGAATACTACTGTCGATCCCAGCACAAATAATTTGGCGTGAGTCCAGTCTGATTAAGTCAGCGCGCGTTTTTAGGACACCTCGATGCACAACACGGGTGTGTTTCTCTACCTCAAGCCATGCTACCCCTGACGATGCTGATTAATTCTGTTTCATTGACTATGTCAGCCTGGGATCACATGAAGACTTTACCTCGGAGGCTTGCAGGGAAGACTTGGACTCAGAGGCTTGGAGGTGAGTTGGAGGCAGGCGCATGTAGCCTAGTCGGGGGACGCAACAGTTCGTATGCCGGGAGGATTGATACGAGGCTGACGACTATACAGGCCATCCAGTAGTAAAGCTATGTGCTAGCGCGCCCAGGGTATAAAAGCCAGGGTGGGTGTCCGACAGTGAGTGTTTGCCAGCTCCCCCCCACTCTTCTTTTGCTCAACTTCGCTGTGCTCGCATTTGCCTCGCCCTTGTTCCTCGTCTTTTCTTATGCTCCTCCTCGACAAGCCAGACGACACCTCCGGAAAATGTCGCCATCACAAGAGCGATGAGGGCGCGAAATCCCATAGCGACTCCGACTCGGACCTGCCTTCGGCAGCCTCCGGAAGCACTCGGACGACGTGTGCCTCGACGTGCATGTCGACAAACAAGTGCACGAAGGCGGCCGAACCACCTGTTCAGAAGGGTGGTGCGAGAGCATCTGCCTGGAAGAAGGCTTCGGGAGACGGGGACGCGCACACTTCAAGCGGACCCGAGGAGACTGAGAAGTCAGACGCCCCAGCGGACGAAGCAGATGGGAACGCACCGAGTCGAGGTTCGTCGACCACGTTCACTGCGCACCGCACCACCTGCCTTGAGGAGAAGTACGGGGACTTGAAGACCCAGGAGTCTCTCGGTGAGTTGATTCAGTTCTACTCGCCGCTTATTCGACACCTACTAACATGCGCCTTGCTTTGTAGATGCTCGGGTGGCCAAATGGACGTCCAAAGTGTACAAACATTTTCGGAAGCCCGAGCTTATCACCAAGGACGATGGTTCAGTTACATGTCAATTCATGTATGTCAAGTATGTTCTTTCGATTTCGCGCTTGCCCGGGGATACAGATGAAGTAATGACCGTGTCTCTTCAGAAACCTATTGAAGCATGTGGATTGGGCCCTGAGCGACAAGTTGATGGGTAACTTGAATCGCCACCTCAAGACGTGCTTGCCACCGAAGACGGCCCAAACGCAGACGATAATGGAGTATGCCCAAGGCGTCAACTACAGCTATGCGTGAGTGCATTTCCTGCTCGCGATGTGGATCGTGCGCCGCCATCGCCCCTTCACTATTATGGAGGACCTGGAGTTCAGAGAGCTTCTCTGCATGCTTTATGCTCGCGTCGAGATTCCATCGCATGTCACAGTTTCTCGTGACCTCAAAGATATATTCGACGACTCTCACGAGCACGTCAAGGCCAAGCTACAGGTATGAGCAGTGCCTATACTCCACCACAATCAAATGCTAATCATGATCTCGCCTCATTAGAGCCTCCCGGGGAAGATCTACATCTGCATCGATGGCTAGACTTCCCCCAACGTCATTTCTTTTCTTGGTGTGACTGCCCATTGGCACGAACACAGCCAAATCCAGCATATTATACTTGACTTTATCAAGTAAGTTCGCATTCACGTTTTTGTCTCCACCAATATATTAGATCCATCTTCTCACTTGATATTGCAACTCTGCAGGCTCACGAAAGGACACATGGGAGTCTACTTGGTGCATAAGCTCATGGCCCTCCTCCATGAGTTCAGCATTGTCCAGAAGGTGAGTTTTCATGTTGGTTAGATTCATTGCAGCATACTCATTATCTGGGATCTACAGGTGCTCACAGTGACTGCTGACAATGCCAGCAACAATGTGACCATATTGCAGAAGATGAAGAAGGCTGATCTGGAATTTTGTGGACCAGATGGGCGCATCCGCTATTTCAGGCACGTAATCAATCTCGTAGTGAAGGTGAGCAGCACAGCGCCCACCGCAGATATGGCATTGTGAATCAGAAGCTGACGCGCGGTCTTCATAGGCAATTCTCTCCCAGTTTGGGCAGAAGGTCAAGTTAGAGGTTATCAGTGAGACCGACCGTAACGCCATGCTCGATAATCTGGAGGATGTAGAAGATGACGAGGACGATGCGGATGATGCGCGCGAGGCGGCAGATGCTGCTGATATCAAGGATGAGGAGCTGCACCCTGATCTCATCATGACTGATACGGACATCAAAAAGGGCCGACTTACACTCCAGAAGGTGCGCGCGCTGCCAGTTGATTGATTTCTAATGTAGTATCCATAATGACCATGTACTATTGGCATAGATTATCAAGTTGTCGTAGAAAGTCTGGAACAGTCCGACTGTTCGCGCAGAGATGTCCCGGCAGGCCAAAGCTCAGGGCAAGAAGAGTGAGGTTTTGGTTCGCGCTGTGTGAACCCGCTGGAACACTGTCACTATGGTTCTCAAGCACACGCTCGAGCTGCGGTCAATCTTGTTCGATCTATGTGATATGGCCAACTTCAACAAGGCCAAGAGTGTACAGCTGCAGCGTTTCATCATCGAGGATGATGATTGGGAGATCCTTGAGCAGCTACACATGCTGCTAGCGATGAGCATTCCGTGTTGTCTGCACTTCTCCGCTTGTGCCCATCATTCTCTTCTCACAGACATTTCTCGAGGCAATGATCACGATTTCTCACTCCTTCACACCCCTTATACATGACGTCATCCCTTGGATAGATATCATGATGAAACATCTCGAAGACACCCGGAACAATGTTGATAAACTCCCCTTGGTCCGAGCGGCAGCCTACAAGGGCTTCAAAATCCTCCAGAAGTATTATCGGCACACCGACGACACTCCTATCTACCACGCTATGATCTGTAAGTCATCCATCCTCAAGCCTTATGTAATGTGGAATGGCCTAACGATATTTCTAAGTACTCCATCCATGCTACAAGAAGAAGTACTTCGTGCGAGCGCACTGGCCCCGTGCATGGGTCGAGGAATCTCTCCACCTCCTGTGCACGGAGTGGGAGTCGCATTATTGCAACACTAATGACGTTAGAGGCCAAGACCCGATCTCAGGACCCTCGTGCGATGCACCAGGCCTGGTGAGCACATCCAACAGCCGTGGGAGCGCAGTAAGTCACTTCGCGTGCTGTCATGCATTCATGCAAGCTCATAGGAGTTCAACTGCATCAGGCTTGAGCCGCACATGACATGCTTGCATCTCTCACAGGTGCTGATGAGCTAGAAGGTGAGGATGCGCTCGAGGAGTACCTCGAGGCACTAATCAGGACCAAGAAGACGGACCCATTGAAGTTTTGGAACAATGCCCTGGTGAACAGCACTGCGAACGCAGCTCTTGCGCGCATGGTGCTTGACATCTTGTTGATCCCCGGTATGCATTCAGACTTATTCATTCTGTTCCTGGCTTTTCTTACCTTATCTATTGTATAGCTATGTCCATGGATGCCAAGTGCGTGTTCTCTCACAGCCGGCTCACCGTATCGCACCTCCGCCATTCGCTCTCTGAAGAGACTGTCTGTGCAAGCATGGTTCTAGGTTTCTAGGTGCGCTATCCTGAGCTCATCCCCGAAGGAGATGCTGTCGAGCTCTTGCAGCAGAAGGAGAAGGGGAAGGGGAAGGCATCTGATCGTGCTTCGTCTCAGCCTAGAAATGTAATTACCTTAGACTCTGACTCTGAGTAAAACCCTTTGCTACCTTGCCAGTGTAACTTGTATGATTTGTGCATGATCAATTCTACTTGCTTCTGACTCAGAACAAACCTCTTCATAAATGGGTGACTTGTTATTAAATATAGGACCAGAAGACATACAAGTTTCTAGTGGCAACTCAGTCTTTTACCCACAAACCCGCAAGACCTACAGGTAAAGTTGCAGATCCAGGTTACTTAGTGGGTAAACCCACAAAACCCACACCCACACCCACGGGTCTGGGTGTCTCAGTGACCCGGACCTATGCGGGTCCAGGTCAGGGGTCTAAGATCAGAAATACCTGTGGGTTCGGGTCCGGGTAACCCACAGGTCGACCCATGTTCAGCCTTATTTGGAAGCATCAGCTTCCACTTGAAATGGTGCTATTGGGTTTAGAATTTTAAAAAAAGGTTCCTCTGTAAAATGGCATTTGAGCTCTTGAAAGGCAGCTTTACACTCAGCTAACCATTTGAATAGTACCTCCTTCTTGGTTAGTTCCATGAGAGGTTGAACAATAGTTGAGTAGTGGTAGATAAACCTTTGGTAGAAGTTGCCAAATCCTAAGAATGCTTGGACCTGTTTTACCATCATTGGTGCTGGCCATTTATGGATGGCCTTGAGTTTAACTGGGTCTATAAGGACTTTACCAGGTTGAAGGATTACCCCCAGATATTCAACTTCCTTAACATTGAATTTACATTTGGCAGGTTCTAGGTAAAGGTCCCATTTTTGCAGTCTTTAGAGTACTCTTCTCATTTTTTCATGATGCATTTCAAGGTCTGGTAAGATAATGAGGATATTGTCTATATAGACAACTAACCATCCTTCTCGTAGTATGTCTTTAAAGATATAATTCATCATGCTTTAGAATGTGGCTGGTGCATTGCATAGCCCAAAGAACATAACCATTGATTTATAAGTTCTGAATGGTGTGATAAATGCTACTTTCTATTGACTACTATCCTTAATCCAGATATTATTGTATCTGGCCTGAATATCAAACTTGTTGAAAATTTGGGCATCTTGGACCTTGTTGATAAGTTCATCGATGAGTGGAAGTGGGTATACATTCTTGACTATGGCTTCATTGAGCACTTGGTAGTCTTGAACTGGTCATAAAGAGCCATTCTTCTTTGATATGAAGAAAAATGGTGATGCAAGTGGTAAAGTTGACTTATGTATGAAGCCTTTAGCCTCATTTTTATTGATGAACTTTCATAATTCCTGTTCTTTAGTGATGGTCAATGGGTAAATCTTGTACCATGTTTGTCATTTGTGTACATCGAACTCCTTTTTGAGTTTGATAGTATAGTCCTATAGTGTTGATAGTGGAAAATGTTTAGCAGTCTTTATTTCACAGACCTTTCTATAATTGAGTGCATATATGGGCAGAAGCTCTTCAAGTGTCTTTTCTACCTTCATCTTGCAGGCCTTGATGGCAATTTCTATAGATTTGTTGGTTTTTTTAATATATACTATGGTGTTGAGCAATTGGTTGAGTAACTTGATAGGATTATACATTAGCAGTTCTTTTTCAATAATATTGTCAACTATTTTAATGTAGAATAGCACCAGATATTGTAGGGTATCTGGTGCTAGCAATTCCCAGATAGTACCTAATGGTAGATTATGGGTTTCTTGGTACTGTCAGATCTTTTGCTGTTTAGTAATAACTTTGTTGTTAATAGCCACTATTTCTATCTGCTAGTTAACCATAGAGTTATAGCATTTAATCCAAGGTATGCCTAGGATCATATTGTCTCGTTTGAGGTCTGCCACATACTATCGTATAGAGAGTGCTCTTCCTTTGGCCTTGAAATATTCTTCAACTCAGTGGGTAATAGTCCCTTATCAATTGATGCTGTCATCTACATTTCAGAAGATAAGTAGTGGTAGCAGCTTGATAGTTGGAAGTTTGTATTTGAGGACGAGCTTAGTGTTCATAATGACTGCATTAGCTCTACTATCTAGTAGATCCCTAGCTTTGATGATTTTTCTAGCAACTTTGATATAACTGGAGATCAGAAGAGCGTAATGTCTCTTTATTGTATTAGTAACCATCGAAATACAGATATCCATGTCCTGTGGCATATCAGGCATCAATACTAATTACTATCCTAAAAATCCAAGTCATTATTGTCCAGTTGGATTGTATTAACCTGAACTATGTCCTCATCCTTGTTATCTGCCTCTTTACCCTCCATGTCCTCAGTGGAGGGTTCATCCTCTGATTTCACCACCTTTCAGATTTTATGCATTGGTCATCTGAGTTTTTGTATAGGTATATTTTCCTTTAGCTTAGGGCACTTTTGTGCTAGATATCTAGGTTCATAGCAATTGAAGCATAGGTTGTTTCTTTAGTGTTTCAAGTGCTCTTCTGTAGTTATCTTGTTGACATCAGCTGAAGTGCTGGTATCACTATCCTCTGTACTGTCTACTTGGTTTTATTGTACTTTTGTTTGTGTGGCACAATATTGTTGTCAGAAGAACCTTGGTTTGGTAGACTTGGCATGTCTAGATGCTTGATTCTTGGCCCAAGCTTCATATACTTCCGCTGCTCGGTTAGTCCAGTTGGCAAGGCTTCAGGGAATAGGAAAGGTAATAGCCACAATTGCTCAGATATTATCAGGTAGTGCTTTTCTGTAGTAGGCAAGGAGAACCACTTCATCAGTGATTTGGCTGTTAGCAATGAGATAGTTGAATTAGGTGTTGAATTCATGTATTGTCCATTTTGATCACATGTGGTAGTCATTGAGCACTTGGACTGCCTTTTTTACCTCATTGAGTGGCATGTATGTATCCTAGAACTTAAGCTCAAAGTCATTCCAAGTTGGCATAAAGCCATACCTGATATTGTTGATATGAGCTTCTTTCTAGTAGTTGATGTTTTCCCCTTCCATGTATGAGAGAACAGTGGCAACTTGAGCTTGATCTGAGATGTAATGCTCTGGTTCTCCAGTGAAGAGCAAGTAGAGCTGGTTCATAAAGGCCTTTAACTTGCTTCTGCATCTATCAAAGACATCAGGGGGTTTGATCTTTCCTTTACACTTTGGTAGTCTGGAAGGGGCAATTGTGCTGGACTATGCTATTGGTCTGCCTCCTGGCAGTCCTTCTAGTGGGCCTCCTCCCAGTGGGCCTCCATCCAGGGACCCAGATGCCCATGTCCTCCAGGTACTCCTTCTTCAGGAGGACCACTTTCTCCTCTACCTCTACCATTATTTCTATCTTTACTATTGGGATCTCCAGGGTTTCCTCCTCTGGATTCTCCAGATGGTTGATTGGAATGGTCAGGGTTAGAATATTCTCCAGATCCACTTGGTCCTCCTGTTTTATTCCTCTTGAAAGCATGATGACCCAGGTCTGCAGGCTTACTAGCACTGCCTCTGGACTGTGGAGCTGTACGGGTAACTAGGTCCCTTCAGACCAAAACTATAAAAGGTCAATAGCATCAAATCAAAGGCCAGAAGAGACAAAAAGCTTCTTAATCAACAGCTTAGGCCAGCATATAGGCTGAAGGATGGCTATCGCATAGCAATTCTGAGTCCTGCTGTTACACTAGCCTCTGTGCTAATGTAGTCATCAAGTGGAGCAACCAAGACCACATTGGAAGATGGGTCAAGTTTGACAGAGTGCATGTTTACTACCAATTATTAAGCAAAGTTTTCTTATTCATCTTTATTCTAATCGGGTTCTATAATGTAGAATATGTGATCTGTAAGAGTTTCTCACCTTGAATCAAGGGCCCTGAGGAGTTCAACACCTCCCCAATTGAGTCGATAGGTAGCTGGTCCATTTGGGAGATGGATTCCTTCTTTGTCTAGTTGGACCCCATACAAGTCAATATCTCTTGGGTATCTTTTAATTAATACCACTATGGGCACAGTGCCTCCTAGTTGTCCTCTATCCATTGGGCTAGGCTCTAGTTCTCATTCTTCCTGGTGAGGAAGTATGCTTGGTACAGGTTTAGGTCAAAATGTTGGTAGTACCTAAGGCTGAACTCAGATCCA
>BACB01005514.1:0-41012 GCA_000338015.2 Ganoderma multipileum BCRC 37180 | reverse complement strand
AGACTTGTGTTCAGCCTTAATATGATTACACTACTGAACTCATGTCTAATGCCAGAATGTTCCATTCTAAGATGTACCCCCTATTGCCCAGTGAGCAAGTTGAGCTTAACAAGTTTCTCAGTGAAAACTTGGCCAAAGGATATATTCAGAAGTCAAAATCACTGATGTTTTCACTGTTCTTCTTTATCAAAAAGAAGGATAGTAGTCTGTAACTAGTACAGGACTACCAGAGGTTGAATGATATCACCATTAAGAACCAATACCCACTACTACTAGTGTCAGACTTGATGGATTGACTCAAGAAGGCCAAGTACTTTACCAAGCTTGACATATGCTAAGGATACAATAGCATATGGATAAAGACCAGTAATGAGTAGAAAGCTGCCTTTGTAACTAATCAAGAGTTGTTCAAACTGAATGTAATGTTCTTTGGGTTAGCCAACTTATCTAGCATGTTTTCTGCACTCATGAATGACATCTTTAAGGATCTTATTATCTTAGGCAAAGTTACAATCTACCTTGATGACATCTTTACATTCACCAATGATATTGAGAAATATTATACTCTTGTACATAAGATCTTGAAGTATCTGGTAAAGCATGACCTGTTCTGTAAGCCAGAGAAGTACAAGTTTAAACAACCCAAGGTAGAATACCTCAGTGTACTTATCTTGAAGAACCAAGTGAAGATGGACCTAGTAAAGGTTAAAAGTATTGCAAAATGGCCAGTTTTTCAGAATGCCTCAGATGTATGAAAGTTCTATAGCTTTTCAAACTTTTACTAGTATTTCATAAAGGACTTTAGTGTTATCTGTAAATCCTTAGACTACCTTATGGGTAATATGCCATGGCAATAGGAAGCTAAAGAGCAGGCAGCCTTTGACAAGCTCAAATATCATTTCACTAAAAGCCCTGTCCTGAGAATATATTATCTAGACCACAACACCCATATCAAAGTTAATACCTCTGGCTTTATGACTAGAGTGGTTTTGTCTCAGGAGAGGAAGAATAGCAAATGGCACCCTGTTGCTTTCTACTCCAAGTTGATGAATAATGCAGAATGCAACTATGAGATCTATGACAAGGAGATACTTGCTATTATTCATACCTTACAGGCATGGTACCACTACCTTAAAGGACTTTCTAGTGTGTTTGAGATCTAATTGGACCACAAGAACCTAGAGTACTGGTGTACAGCACAAAACCTGACCTGCCAACAGGCATAATAGGCTTTCTATCTATTTTAGTATAAGTTTGTTATTTTGTATAAACCTGGCAAGTCCAATAGCCATGCAGGCACACTTTTATAGTAGCTGGACCACTAATGAAATAATGCAGATGATAATCTTAGACATGTACTATTACAGTCTGATTGCTTCTGAGTATTGGCAGCTAAACAAAAACACCTATTAGTGGTTTCTAAAAAGGTACTGCTCCGACGGATCTGGAAGTGTAGAAAATGCAAACAAAAGGTAGTGAATACACTTAGTAAAATAGGACAACTCAGACTAGCATACCTTTAGAATAATTTGGTGGACTAGAATATAGAACAAGGCTTACTGCTATACTGTGGTTATGTTTATATCCCAAAGGATAATGTGCTCTGAGCTAAAATTATTCACATCTACCATAATCTTCTAGTTACAGGACATTCTAGACAGGCAAAGACAATGGAATTGGTCACTTGTAACTACTGGTAGCTAGGCATGGGCAAGTTTATCAAGGACTATGTGGACACCTGTAATACTTGCCATCAAGGCAAAATATCACATGCTAAACCACATGGTCCTCTACAGCCCAATGAAATCCCTGATAGTCCTAGCCAGGTAGTAACCTGTAATTTTATTACTAGATTGTCTGATGTTAAAGAGTTCAATACGCTACAGCTTATTGCTGATAAGCATGGAAAGATTATTTATCTTACTCTATGCACTGAAAAGATCAATGCAGAAGGAGTAGTAGACAACTTTATTTGAGAATAGTTCCATCTTTACGGACTCCCAAAAAAGATTATTTCAGATTATGGGCCCTAATTCTTAAGCAAGCTCTTTTGTGCAATTCTAAAAGGCCTCAGCATAGAAAGTGCAATGTTAACTACCTACCACCTATAGACAGATGGATAGTCAGAATGGTAGAATTAGAAGATAGAGGCATATTTATAGATGTACTGCTTATGGTGCTGCGATGACTAGGTCAAATGGCTACCTATTGCAGAGTTTGCCTTTAATTTGTACAAATACTCATCTACAGAGCACTCACCATTTTACTTAATATATGGCTTTGAGCCTCAGTTCTACATTCTACTGTTACTAATATCTGTATCCTCAGTAGATGAATGATGAGAGAAGTTGCAGCAGACACAAGAGAATGCAATAGCAGTCCTAACTCTTATAGCTAAACAGATGAAAGAGCACTATAACTATTATGTCTATAATGCTTCTGAGTTCAAGGAAGGCCAGAAGGTGTAGCTCAACATGAGAAACTTCTATGTTCCAGGAGTATCAAGAAAGCTAGTAGATTAGTATGCAGGACCATACTCAGTCAAGCACAAAGTAGGCAATCTAGCTTATAAGCTAAAACTCCCCAAGAATCTTGTGCTCTATCCAGTTTTCCATGTGTCTCTCTTACTACTACACAAAGAGAGCCAACTCCTAGATTAACACCTATCTGAATCTGCAGCAAAAGAAGTAGAGAAAGAAGAGGAGTATGAAGTAAAAAAAGTGTTGGAGTCGTGGTGGTACAGATGGTGAAAGAAGTCACAGTACCTTATATACTAAAAAGGGTGGAATCCTGAACACAATAGCTGGAAAGATACAGTTGACTTGGCAAATGCACTGCAAGTCATCCAAAATTTTTACATGAAACACCCATCTGCCCCTGGTGCTCTTGCTAAGTTATGAAGACACAACCCTTAGGAGGGAAGTACTGTTATGAACATCCCATTCAGTATCTGTTGCCAGTGCCAGAGTTTCCTTTTTTGGACAGTTTACTTCTTGCATTGTCCTTATTGTCCTGCAATATATTGTAACCTGTTTCTTTATCCTGTAGTACAATAGCTCCCTATACCCTATTGTCTCTAGTCACTATTATACTTAGAACCATTGTTCTTTCCCTTGTTTCTCATGTTCATAGTTATCTATTGTCTACCTTTCCCATTGTTACCTACACATATATAAGGCCTGTACTTTACTGCCTAGAGATCTCAGTTTCGACCTTTTGTCTCTAGATAAGCCTCACTATATTTTGCTTATACATACTTTGCTCAATATAGTCTTATTTCCAGCCCTGACCATTGAGCCTTGCTCTTCTTACTCAATGGCCAGTTATAATACAAATACTGCCTTTTTTAGTGGTCTCCAATTGCCATATCTAATATAGTAACCTCTGTAACTATTTTATTACAATTTTTAGTACTATCTATATTATACAAAGGAATCAGCCTTGCCAATTTTCTCATTATAACCTAATTCTACTCTACAAATTATCAGTTTAAAAACTTGGTAGTAGCTCCACTATCTACTATAGCTACAATATTCTTGTGTCAGTGCTTTTTAGTTAACTATACTAGAATATAGAAGTGCTGTCTATTATAGTTTACTTCATATACAAAGGATAAGCCTAGTACTACAAAATAGTTGTTCTTGCTTAAGTCAATATGCATAGTGTCTAGTGTAGCTTGAATTAAAAACCCTCCTCCTTTACTACCATAAGAGCAGTAAGCTTTTTATTAAGCACTTTGAGCTATACTTGCAAGACCTTTATCTTAAGCCTAGAGTCAGGCCCTTAGGAGCTTAAGCTCTGTGGCCTTTGAGAATAAAGATTTAGTCATGGTAGAGTTGGTAAAAGTATGAGGATATAAACAGTAGAAAGAGTCTGAGTGTGGATATAGAGGTATATATGTGGGAGGGTCTTGCTTCCTATTCTAGAAATAAAAACTGTAGATGCACAATCTAACACTATTTACTCAGCCTTTTTAGCCTGTGTTTTAACCTTAAGGGATATGGGTCCAGGAGTATCTACCTTGGCTTTGTTTTACCACCTTTCTTTAGTCTCCTACACTATGAGGTGGACTACTTCTATCAGTGCTGGAGTCTTAGGTTAGGAGCTTTCTATATACTATACTACTAAGAGTGGCAAGCCTCAAGTTAAATCAAGACTACATTTAATGGTGTAACTAGAGCATGTGCTACACTTGGCCAATATAGAGGATCAAAGTACATACTATACAAGAAAAAAGAAAAGAGGGAGTATAGATATACTAGTGCTCATAAAAAAGTTTCAACCTAATGTTATAACTGACTATCAAGTAAGATCAGGAAAATTGCAAGGATGAGCAAAAGCATCAATGATCTCTTATATAGTGAGAGCAGAGCAAGGCTTAATGGTTAGGGCTAGAAACAAAACTATATTAAGCAAAGTATGTATGAGCAAAATATAGTGAGGCTTACCTGGAGACAAAAGGTCAAAACTGAGGTCTCCAGGCAGTAAAGTACAGGTTTTATATACATATAGGTAACAATGAAAAAGGTAGACAATAGGTAACTATAGATGTAAGAAAACAAGAGAAAGAACAATAGTTCTAAGTACAATAGTAACTGGGGACAATAGGATATAAGAAGCTATTGTACTACAGAATAAAGGGATAGGTTACAATACAACAGAGGACAATAAGGATGATATGAGAAGCAAACTGTCTAAAAAAGAAAACTCTGGTGCTGGTAATAGATGCTGAATAGGGCATTTATAACAGCTTTTCAGACTAGTAAACATTATATCTACATAGTATAACCTGGCTATCTTTACAAGTTTGCCAAGTACAATATCCAACATGTAGGTATTGCTCTCAGTAACTATTCTACTTGTGATGCAATAGATATCTAGCAATAGCTTTTATCAATCTCTTGTACTGTCTAGTGATGCCTTGAATATATTAGACTGCATAGATATATTTGACAAAAGAAGATATATCTTTTTTTACTAGATGCTAAATAGCAAAAGGTCTTTGTTGCTAGAACAGGAGATTGGACATAGAGAGGTAGAGGCTTATTGTTTTTAGAGAAGTTTAAATATAATTTTATTAGCTTGGATAAAAGGTGGGACTACCAGAAAAAAAGAGTTAGAAATGCTTTTTTGGAAAGTATGAAAAAGGAGATTGCATATAGAGGAAATTTAGTAGTGTAGAGTTATACTACCTCAAAGGGCATTAGTTCCAGAGGATTAGTAGCAATTTGAATACCCACAAATACTGTACTATTCTTGAAAAGTCCTATTGGATACTTTTTGTAATTATTTTCTTTCTTTTTACTTAATTATCCTCTAGTAAAACAACAATATAAGTTGCAGATCTAGCCTTACAAATACCCAATTTAATGAATTTAATGTCCTTTTTTTTCTTTTGGTACTCTTTATCTCTCAACCTCAATGTTATTAAGTATATCTAGAAAGAGTTTGATTATTATGTCTACTACCACTAGTAGCTTTTTTGCAATTTGAATGAGCACAGTAGGAGAAATAGTATGTATTAGATACTTAGTTTATTTGGAAATGTTATAATTCTATTTTAGATAGGACAGCAGCTATAAAACTTGTCCACAGATTACATGCATGGTCCTAACTGTAATTTTACTTTCTTATGGACTTTGAATGTAGTTTTGTCACTTATTTCCATGTATGGTGCATGCCCATTTTAGTATACTTCCCTTTAGCCCCTTTTTTTGAGAATAACATAGTGGGCACTGCCTAGAATCCTACTGAGGAAAATCATGTTATTTTCTAGGACAGTTCTACTTTTGTCAGAGAATTTGCAAATTTACAGTTAGACAATAGGATACCTTTACTACATTGTTACCTCCTATTTCTCAAGTAGTGAAAGGAAGCCTTCAACAGGACAATGGAAAATGCCTGCAAAAGATAGACTTTTCTGGATGGACAGAGAAAAATGTACAGAAAGTATTAACTTTTCCGGAAGAATAAAAAAAAAGTGCTCTAGAACATTATCTTTTTCAGGGATCTACTAAGGCAGTATAAAAGGTAAACTTTTCCTATTCATAATGGGCCCATTGAAGGCAACACAAAGATTGTATATCCCACCACATAGAATTCCGAGACAAGGTAGGGCTATTTACAAAAATACTATTGTTTTTTCTCAATAGGATTGGGCAGCGCCCATTATGTCATGTAATACTATATAATTTCACCAACTATTCCACATACATACAGTGCAGATCCTATGTTATGAATATACATACTAGTTGGCTACTGTATGGGCTCAAACAGAGCTGCGGCAATATTATTTAGGTGCCAGAGATGCACATTCTATTATCTTTGGCAGCCACAGTAGGTTTGTTTCTCCATGTATTATTTTTGCATTCTCTAGTTTTAGCCCACTTGCCTGCTCCTATTCCTAGGAGCTCTTCAGATTTACTGTATTTTAGCTCCTTTTTAGCCATTCTCTCACTCCTCAAGCACCTGATGACTCCCTCTTCCTCTGTGGTCAAGTATCTCACTGATTCTCCAGCATTGTCATCAACATTTTTTGTCAAATATTCCTAGAATGCTCACACAACCTCTAGTAATATTAGGCCAGAAATGTCAATTTAGATGCTGAACAGGCCTTCCTGTAGTAGTTTTTATATAAACATTGTACAATGAGTCTTTCAATGATCATGAAGACTATAGCTATTATTCAATACCAGAATTATAACAATACACCAAGATTCAACAGAAAAAATGACAAAACTTCAATTCAGCAATATATCAGGTAGTTGACAATAGTTATCTGTTTATACATGCCCTTGTATAATAACATACTGTACTAGTGGACAAATAGAGGTGTGCAGGTCAACCCATCAATTGTGTCACATCCTCTGGAGGATATTTGGTCTGTGCAAATGTTAAGATCCTAGATGTCTGTTAGCTGAATGGTACGCATTTCAATACACTGTTACATACCTCTTCAAAGATTGAATGTACTTGCGACTGACTTCATCATTCAACACATGCGCAACCTGATCAGCAGAAATCTTCTCCCGTGCCGAGCGCTCGTGAATGCTGTTGACACAGCCATGAGATACTCCAGGTCTGTCAGGGACAGCAGATGAACCTACCCAACCATTGTTACACCAATTGGCCACGGTGCATTCCCAATAGACAATCGCAAGTAGGAATCATTTGCTCTCTGATACTGTCGCCTTTGCATATAATGAACTATCTCGGCAATCCGTGCAAGCATGTCTGCAGGAAGATTCTGTAATCTCAAGTTAGTTGAGAGTCGCAGGATTCACTAAGACACAAACCCTTGCTCGTAAAAGCTTGAACAAAGGTTTGAGGTTGTCTGCGGATTGCCGCTGTGTAGCAGCAGCATTCTTGCCTTGCGTAGTGCGCTTGACGTGTTCTATCGGTGTTCTCAGACGAGGAGGAAGGATGTAGGCAGAGCAAAACTCACCCGGGCGTTCATCCATCCATTGTTCCCATTCCTTCAACGCTCTTTTCAAGGCGTAGTAGATGATGGGGTACAGCTTATCCGGATCCGTCTTGACGAGGTCAAGGTCAAGGATTTCACTGCCAAGTGGTACCTCTCCCTCCTTCTTCTTGCTTTTGTCCCTTTCAGAATCATGCCTGTCCTTCAACTGCCGCTCAATGTTTTCGACATCCTCCAGGGCCTTCTTGAAATCGTTCTGCCCACCCTGACGCTCGTGATCCTTCTCCTCGATCAGCTCTAGAGCTCGGAGACGAAGGCGACGTTCCTTATCTGTTTCGCCAAACAGACGGATTGGCTGGCCCTTGGCGCGCAGGCGACGTATCGTCTCCTCGTTTGAGATGTTGAACGACAGCACAGAGTCGGGAGCCGGCGAGTCATTGGAAGATCTCCCATCCGGATGTGGGGAGTCTGTGGGGGTGCGAGAACCATTGGCCTGATCCAAATGCCACACGGCGTTCAATCTTGCAACCTCGTCGGAGCTGAGCATGCATACCTTTCTTGTTGCCTTCTCCCGCCGCCGCTCCTCGCGCTCACGTTCTTCGCGCTCGCGCTCCAATCTGCGTTTTTCCTTCTGCTCCTTCTCCCTTTTCTCTTCCTCCTCCTTAAGTCGTTCAAGTTCGCCACGACGCATGTACTTTTTAGGTCGACCACCGTCGGCGGGAGTAGTGTCAAGCGCCTTGCGCTTGACAGCGATCTCGGCCATGAGAGCGTCCATGGTCTGAGTAAGACAAGAAAGAAGAAAGTGCGTGAGGACGGATATGGAGAGGCGAGAGGCTAGGTCGTTGGACGTCGAGGCGAAAGATGCGGGACCGGGCGCAGACAGGGCGCGGCAGGACTGGATCGGGCGCGATCGGCGTTCTCCGCGGCAGACATTCCGAACTGCTCCTCAACTCGGCCTCATACCTCTTCACCCGCTCTTGAGTCTTGTCTTCCATCACCACTCCTCTCCTTCCCCCAGCCTCTCCACTCGCTATGTCCGACCTCTCGAGGTGTGTCCTCGCTCGTCGTATGTCACTCTCCAACTACAGTTAACCTTGATTGTCCTTCGCAGCAAATACGTCCTCCAGACCGCTGGCTTCGACGGTGAGTCGCAGGATCTCGTTTTCCAGTCTGCAACACCCACTCAACCATCCTTCAGCTCGCTTCCCCAACCAAAACCAGACTCGTCATTGGTTGGTTCTCGTCTTTCTCCTCTTTGTGTGCCCTCCTCTGACCTCGAGCTGGTCACTGTTCGTGTCAATTCTTCGGTCGCTCTGTCCGCATGTAGCTTCCAGAACTACACCGACTACTTCAAGTGCATCGCCGCCAAGGGTGAGGACTACACTCCCTGCAAGCAGTTCAAGCGGGCGTACAACTCTCTCTGCCCTAGTACGTCTTCTCTTATGATGGTTGTCTGTGTTGCTTGGTTCTCATGACTATCATCCTCTCTTTCATGCCTCATCATCCTCTTGCAATGCGAATAGATGAATGGGTACGAAACATTAGTTTGTTTGTGAGATGCGCGCTTCTGACCACCATTATTGTATCAGATCGCCAAATGGGATGAGCAACGCGAGAATGGGACCTTCCCTGCCTCTCTTGAGCCTTAAGGCGCGAACGTTAGATGCTGTAGACGTAGACGTACCCAAGGTCGCACGTTGTCCTCGGCGAACATCATAATCAATTGGCCTCGAAGCATCCTCGTGTATGGTGCGCGTCACTTAGACAAGGCTACTTTTGCGCAGCGGCCAATTTGACCGGAGGGGCGCTTTAGAGGCGCCCATCTGGGGTGGCCATGTCGTTGAGAACTGGACACTGTTGGCCCCAAGACATCAATACAATGGCAGCAGGAAACAAGTTACTCGCACTTTGAATGGGCCTTTCAAATCTTTCCATGGCTTCGCAAAATATTTGTCACCCTCGGGTAACTGAAGGAGGGCGTCTATGGTACCTGATTTGGTAGTATCTGCTATATATGGAAGGTATTTCCCATCACTGGCCAATTTTGGGACCTGCCAAATTTGTAACTCCATCAGTTTTTCGAATTTCGCAAAACGCCTTGACAGTTTTGTTCCTCTCCTCAAACGGAGTCGATTGGTCAAAAGATATGGGACTTTTCGGCAAAACTGAGGGCGCAGTTACCCTTGTACAAAAGTAGCGGTGACTAAGTGACGCGCACCATAGAGAGCCGCCAGTTTCGTGTCTAAACAGGAAAGCTTGTCGCAGACCAGCATCCTGTGGTCGCGCCTTCATTATAGAGCTCTACCATCTAAACAAGTAGCTGCCTTGTGGTATATGGATAAGTAGTGCAATGCAGGGTCGTGTAAGTATATAGGAAGTATGGGGGAAACGTTAGTACAAGTCCTCTTGTCGGCAAGGTGTCAGTAGAGACGGGGTAATGGCAAGGTATATGTGCCTACGATGGAGTGGGAAAAGCAAAGTGAATGCCACTTTCTAAATGTACAAAGCGAATGACCCAATCACAGGCCTGTGATCGCTCCTACCTTCCAATCTCCTCATGCCTTTATCATCCAAGGTGTCGTACATCAGACATGCAACGTCGCCGCGTTTTGGCAGGGGAGGTGGGGGTAATGGGCCCGCGGCAGGAGGTGGGCTGGAAGGAGGCGCACCCTGATGGCCAATATCTTTGTAAAGGAACGGAAGAAGCCACCTGAACACGGGCGCCGAGGTTGAAGGGGGCGTGGGGGCTGGCTCCACGAGGTCTAGAGGGCTTGACAGGGTCAATGAAGGTGAAAAGAGCGTGGGGGAGGTCTCCCCGACAGGTGGGATGCAAATGGCAGGGGGGATGGCATTCGCATTGTGCAGAGTTACTTGAGGCGGTGGTGAGGTTGCAGGTGTCGTTGAGGATGGCTCAAGCGATAATACGCGGGTCAATGAAATACGCCCTTCCCCAGAAAGCCGCTGGAAGGAGTCCATTGACCGCGCTTGTGATAATCGACGACGAGGTTGCGACTTGGGCTGCAAGGGGGATGGGGTTTGAGGAGAGATGGCAACGCGTTTCTCGATGGAAAACGGCTGGACCGAGACATTTCGCCCGTTGCCCGCCGTAGGCGTTGCCTGTTGCGAAAGGTCCGGATGATTGATAGACCAAGTCGAGTCTCTACGAGAGCGCATGGACGAGGGTTTCAATGCGTTGAAGATCTGTCCCATCTTCGCGCGAAGAGGCATGAAACGGGTGGACTCTGCGTCTTCTGAGTCTCGATCTAGCTCCAGCAGAATTGTCGACTTCCAAAGAATACGGTCGCACCTGCAAGATGAAGGTAAGCACATTAGCACATTAGCTTATACACGGTCGGCTCACCAGCTAGGCACTCGCTGCTTGTGCGAGGAGTCGTACACCCCCTTATCTTCTTCCTCAAGGTCCATGTTGTTCTCACTGAGCGCGAGATGTTTGTGGGGACGTGCATGGACGGCATCTAGCAACGCACTCTGGAACTCCTTAACTCTTCCGGCCTTCGGTTGCCTCGGGTCCGCAGGATCGACAGGTGTCTGAGGTGTTAAGTTGTCCTCAGCTAGGGGAATATGGCTGCCTCGTCGGAGAGGGGTCGGAGACTTGCTCGAACTCCAACTCTGCCTCCATTTCGACTTCTTACTCCCAGGGGACGCTGATTTCGGACTGTTGGCCGCGAACAATGAAACCCATTTCTCCTTGGCTTTGTGCGCAGCGGTAGCGGACCACATCTTGTGCGCCAGGTTCGAGGCACTCGCACTGGCTGGAGGAGAATGCGCAATATCACCAGAGGGGCCTAGATCTTGGTCGTATTCATTATCGTTGTCGTCTTCGTCGTTGTCGTCATCGTCTTGATCAATAGTGCGTCGCGAGCGAACGGACATCCATGCCGAAGACGCTACGGATATAGCGTCTGGCTCCCCGTCATCCTCGGTGTCTCTCTCTTGATGAGGGACTTGATTTGCCTCGTCATCCGGCACAATGGTGGGCTCCTTCTCGTGCTCAGCGACCTCAGACAGTAGTTTGGCATGCGGAGAAGCCATGATAGGCGTTGCAGGTGTGCGCCTGAAGGATTTATGCCGGGAACGCCGGCTAAGAGTGCGCAAGACATCGTACTTGAACGTCGGTGGGAACCGAATCGGAGCTTCGTTGAAGCCTTCGAAAGAGTCACCAGCTGCCATGACTTTGCGAAGCTGATCAAATTCGAGGGCCTGCTCGTACTCTACATTCGAAACGTTAGTTTACTTATAGCCCCGCTGTCGATGAGAGGAATGACTGGCAACAAACCTTTGCGGGAGATGAGCCAGTCTGCATGGAGACGAGTGAGGTCAAGTCTGAAGTTGAGGTCACCGAATATGAACGCCAGGTCAAATCTGTCAGTGATATCTTCAGCCATGAAGCGCGGGTCATTGGGGGCGAGGAAATCGTCGACAGCAAGCTCCGCCTAAGGAAAGCTGGTTAGTGAGAGAAAAGGACTATTAGAAGGGACGACAGACCTTGATCTTGGCTAGATCTGCCAATCTGTGGTGGACCTTCCCTTCGTGGGCTGCGGCAGAATCAGCAAGTAACGCCCCGAGGGGAGGATGCAGGACTTACCAGCAAGATGAGCATTTATAAAGAGTAAGGTCGTACCATCCAAATTGACACTGACACCAACTCCACCCTTGTTTCCTACCCGTCCTCCAATTAGCCCTGTCGTAACTGCCGACTTGGACATGCCTAAAGGTTGTCAGCAAACGGTCAGCTGTACAGAGAGTGTAGCTTACCTCGAACGAATGGCCGTGCCTCACGGTGAATGAAGACAGCCAAATAGAGCCCCATCATGCGTTCTTTGATGAGGAGCTCGTATGGGCCTACTCGTTGGCTCTCGGTTTGAGGACGCTCGTTGTGATCGGAAGCAGTGGAAAGTGGCGGAGAGGGATGGGAGTACCAGTTCTCCAGTATAGACGACCAACTAGAAGGTGGATGATGATTTTCGTTTGGCCTGTCAGGGGCGAAAGAAAGGTCGAGTTCTGCGCTCTTGCGGGGTGGAGGTTCATCGGGATCGGGGAGGAGGGAGTGTCTCGAGCGAGAATTGTCCTTGTTGTTGAGCTTGAAACCGGCTCCAAAAGCCATTGGGATACCTACGCATGCCTGGTTAGTATGGATTGATAAAAGGGGTTTGGAGAACGAACCGGAAGCGGAGGGACATTCTTGACCGGCACTGAAAGACTGAATGAGAGATGTGGGAAAGAGAGATGATTGGACGACTGACACGATGACAAAATGGTAGGGGTGGTCAGGGCTTGGAGGAAATGTAGGGAGAGCTGGAGGGACGCCCTGGATAGAAGTGGACGGGACGAAGGGAGGGACTGAGCCGAGCAGCTCTTGGCAGTCGCCCTGAGATTAGAGGGTGAGGAGAGTAGGAAGAAGTGGAGAGACGGTGCGGACCTTGGGGAGGGAGTCGTGCATGTTCCATGTGAGGATTCTAACTTTGATGAACTTTGGAAGGGGCTTTGGAGGAAGAGGAGGGGGGGCAGGAGAGGACTGGGATGGTTGGGGAGAAGCGGGAGAAGGATGAGATGGGAAGAGGGCCTGAAGACGGGCTAGGACATTGGAGTGGGCTAGTGGGGGGAAAATGGTGAGCACGCAGGAGAGTATATAGAGAGGGAGAACGCACCTTGACGGGGCGGGCGAGAAGAATGGTAGGGGACGTCGGAAGAGGGAAGAGAGTCTGGGGGGGAGAGAGCGGGGATGTCGATTGGCGGGGGGGAGTCAATGGGGGGAAGGACGGGTTGGGCAGCGGAAACCATGACCGAGCGTGGCCACCCGCATCGAGACAGAGGGCGACGGGGAAAGACAGGCTGAGCCTGGGCTGAGCAGACACTGCCCAAGACGACGGCGAACGACAAACCGAGTGCGATCACCACACTGAGTGACACTGACACTCCCAGTCCAAATCCTCAGCGCTAGCTGCCAGCGCCTGCGTCCCTCGACCACGCGACCGGAACGCGAACTGTGACGCGCACGCGCACGCGCGCCGTCACTCGCTCGAGTCGCTCTTACTCGAGCTCTGCGGCCTGGCCCACTCCCCGCTCGCCCCTTCCCTCCCTGCATCGTCCCTCTCCCGCTTCGTGCCAACCGAGACCTCTCCGTTTCTTGTCCGCGTTCACGGCTGCAGCACCTTCCATGACCACCCCCCTCTAACGCCTGACGACACCCGCCATGAATGTGAACCAAATCCAGCTCCCGCCACAACCTCACCTCCAAAGGTTCTCCAAGAATGCTCTCCAGAAGGATGCAGACGTACGTCCTCCATCTCACCAATCCCTGTCCTTTTCTCTAATTGCATGCCCCATGCCCCCTGCCTCAGTTTTTGTCCCTTAAATTGCTGAATAGACGATCCCGTCTTCGTCTCTCGCCACAACCCATCCCGCTTGATGACCTCCCCCCTACAACCCGTCTCTTCGCTGTCGCAAACTCAAAACGTTGGTTTGCCGTTGCTGTCCACACCTCAGACGAGTCCTACGGTTAGTTCCATTCCCCGTATTCACCCTCCTCGCTTCTCACCACTACCACTCCAGCTTTGTATCTCTCTCCTCTCGCCGACCTTCATACTGCCTTCACCTCCGCTTCATCCGATGGCTCTCTTACCCTTAACCCAACTGCGACAATTTCTCTTCATCCTCGCATTCCCCACATTGTCATTATCACCCGCGACGACTCTCGCATCCTCGTCGCCTTCACCGACGGCTCCATCAGCGTCTTCGACTGGTCCACTCGCGCTCCTCTTTTCACCTTTCCTTCCCCCGGACCAAAGTCCATCAGGGGCATCTTTCCCAGCACTGGCGATTCTCATATCGCTGCAGTCTTGCGCGAGCCAGGAGACCATCCTTCCGTCGAACTCCTCGATGTCCACAATATGGTCTCTATCGGTGCATGGAACGGCGGCGGGTCCCCGGGAACCTACGCCGCATCAGGTGAGCACCAGTTTCGCCAACTCTATGGCTTACCACTGACTGTCCTCCCTATGCCCCTCTAGTGTCCTGGTCCCCCAAGGGCAAGCAGATCGCAATCGGTCTCGACAATGGCGATGTCGTAACCTTCGGTCCTTCCGACACCTCCGCCGTCAAAACTGTTGTCCCTCACCCCTCATCCGTCGACGGGCAGAGTGTCATCTCCCTTCAATGGCTCTCCAACACAGAGTTTCACGGAGTCTACGCTGCGACGAATTCTCTGGCTCCGGACAGCGAACAGACCCATTTCATTCTTTCTCTGGAGGCCAAGGCGAATCTTACCGGAGATATCAAACTGACAACACCCTATCTTCCCTTCCCTGGCCTTCGACCCCCGGGTTCGTTTACTGTGACACTCAGGAACTGGGAACCCTACCGTTTTCTGCTTTTCGTCGGCGACAGCACGTCGTCTGATGTTGGTCTCATAGGCAGCCTAACAAATAACGCATCCCCGGCCGACTCCTGGTATAATCTTGCTCTTGAGGAAGACTCTACTCCCTCCGTGCCTTTGGACGCAGATCTCAACGAGACCGTCTTGGTTGGCCTTGACTTAGACGTCACCAGCACTGAGACATTCAGACATACTGGTGTCTCAGGCGAGGCTACAGATGTTCCCCCACCACCAGTCATGTACCTCTATGCGAGCGATGGCACGCTCACGGGCTGGCACATCATCCAAACCCAAGGCGTCCCTTATCCCGGCATGTCAGCCTCTGCTTCCCCAGTCGCCCCCCCTTCCGCTGCTGCCACAACCCCTGCGACACAACCCGGGACCTTTGGTGCACCGCAGAGCGCTTTCGAGACGTCTCCAACCGCGACAGGAGCCGGTGCCTTTAGTTCCATGTCTCTCCAGAACGCTATCACAGCAAAGGGTGCAGGTAGCGCATTCGGATTGAGCGCATTCTCGGGTGCTCCGTCTGCTTTTGGCAGTACGTCCTTCGGTTTCGGCCAGCAGTCGCAACCGCAGGAAGCCAAAGCTCCCTCACCTCTTCAAGCCCCTCCTCTCTCAGCGCCTACCATATCGATCGAGATGGCCTCCGCCACGGACGACTCTATGGCGTCCGAGGCAGACTCTAGGCTTGGGGGACTATCCCTCGGGGGCGGAGGCGGGGGCGGGGAGTCGAAGTCGGGGACAACGAATGCCATGTTCGGTTCGTTCGGCAATACCGTTCAGTCGGCCACCTCATCCGCGTTCAGTGGTGAGGGCCCAACGTCGAGCTCAACATTCGCAACGTTCGGTTCCGGGCCCGTCAAACCCGCGGTCGGGTTCGGTGCGTTCGCTAGCAACGGTTCTTCAGCCTTTACCTCGTCTACCGGGTTTGCCGGCAGTGCGTTCGGCTCTGGTGGCGGCGCGTTCAGTAACGGAGGCTCCAATGCGGGCTCTGGAGCTTTCGGTACAGCACAGCTGACCTCGGCAGAGAACAAGCCAGCCTCTGGGTTTGGTCAACCTGGCTTCGCAGCGTCTGGCACAAAGCCCACCTTTGGACAATCGGCCTTTGGACAGTCTTCCTTTGGCCAGTCGCCGGGCTTTGGGAAGTCCGCCTTCAGTTTATCCTTGTCCGGTGCGTCAACAGCATCCCCGCAGCCTGCGACGACCAGCGCGTTTGGCAGCGGTGCTAGCGCCGGAGGATTCGCAGCCTTTGCTTCCCAGGGAACCAGTTCATTTGGAGCTGCGGCACAGAGATCCGCTGACTCGAAGCCGGTCTGGGCTCAGAATGCTTCCCAGGAGAAGCCTCAAGACGGCACCACTAGCACGCCGAGTGCATTCATTGGTAGTTCTAGGGCAGGCGTCTTATCCCCTTCAAAGCCGGCAGAAACCTTGTCGACTACAACATCGACTCCAGCTGGAGGTGCATTCGCCGGCCTAGGCTCATCAAACCAGTCCCCTACTGGCGGCAGCGTCTTTGAGAAGACGACGTTCGGGCAATCTTCCTTTAACCAATCAGCGTTTGGGCAGCCAACCTTCGGACAATCAAGTGCACTGTCAGTAGGCTCTACGACATCAACTAGAACCGGCGCATTTGGAGGCGGAGGAGGATTTGGAAGCTTCGCAAATGCAGGTCCAAGCGCATTTGGGGCCACAGCATCTCTTACGAAAGATACGAAACCAATCTGGGCGGCTGCACCCTCGGATACCACTCCCGAAACGCAACCCAGCTCTGCGTCTGGCTTCGGAACGTCTGTTACAATGCACAGTGCCTTTGGTAGCACGTCATCCACTCCCTCGGCGGCGGCTGACAACACCACGCCTTCCACCTCCCCAGAGAAGCCTGTGCCCCCTGTTTCTACGCCGCCAGCCACCCCCCCGGTCAAGTCCCAAGGAACGGAGACAACAACGCCTGCCACCACGACCCCCACATCGATCACTACTCCATCTACAGCTGGTGTTGATGCTAGCGCATTCGGTAACCTAAAGACGTCAAGTACTGGTTTTAGCAACCTTCAACCTGGCTTCGGCGCATTTGGTGGCGGAAACACAACGCTCTCATCTTCACCGTACTTCCAGAAGCCCGGTGCAGCTTCCACCACGCCGGCCACCGCCTTCGCGTCTCCGATAGTCGCTGCTTCAGCGATGACTCCCCAGAGCAAAAGTGCCTCTACTGGCGCGGCGAAGTTCGGGGCCCCTTCCTTTGGTACCCCATCCCTTACATCCACCGGCTTTTTCGGCAAACCTGTCACAAGCACGACCCCAACAACCCCAGAAACTCCTCCGAACATTGCCGCCAAGAGCCCATTCAGTGCATTCGGTGGAAGTCCCAGTCCGTTCGGTGCTGTCTCGGGCTCATCTGGGAAGAGTTTCGGGGAGATGTTGCGCCAGAAGGAAGGCGGGCAGTCCGAGAATAGGAAGAAGGACGAAGGGTTTAGCCGGACCGCGGACGAATGGAAACGGCCAGTGTCTGTATTCGCTCAGCTCAAGGAAGCCTCCGCCGAGACAGGTGATTATCCAGAACTGTTATAATTCCTCGCGACTTTAGAACTGATTTCTTCTTTATAGGAAAGGATAGGGAGGATAGAGATGCTGAAGGAGAAGAGGAGGGCCCGGGAGATGCTTCCTTCCGTTCCCTCGAAGGCAGTAGTGAAGGCGAGGACGCCATAGATGACTTCTTGAAGTCCGACGAGGAGGACCTGCCGAGCGAGGGAGAAGGTGAAGGAGAAGAAGAGGAAGAGGAAGCAGAGGAAGCAGATGAGACCGGCGGATCGGAACAGCCAGCTATCGCTCCCACTCCTTCAGAATCCCCAACTCCTAAGCCTCCAGCTCAAAAAGCCTCGTCTGTCTTCGGTATTTCTTTCACTCCCGCAAGTCCAATGAAGCCTGAGAAAGACGCCGAACGATCTAAGACAACGTTCATCCGCGCGGCCAGCACGACTCCTCCAGGTTCTCCTGCCACAGAGCGTGGATCTGCTCCGGCAATTAGCCGTGCCGCATCTGCCCCGCCAGCAGGTACTCCAGGGCTGACTCCCGGTCTACTTGGCGTTGGTAGGCCATCCACACGTCCCACCAGGAGCTCGCCACTGGCAAGCCGACCCATTAGCGGCGACGATGAGGGGGATGAGGAGGAAGAGCCCCCTCGCTCTCCTTTAGAGACAAAGAAGGCTCGTTCGGTGTCTCCCGCTGTACCCGTTTGTGCGACCGCACCCTCTCGTCCAAAGACCCCGCCTGCGTTGTTCGGTCCTGCTACCGCTCCTCCAAAGGCTGCCCCCTTTATGCTGAGCCCTGCGGCTTCCCCTGTCACCAAATCACCAGATAGAGGTAAACCCAGTGACACAGGAAAACCATCGGGACCAGCGACCGATGGTAAAGGAGTATGCTCCGCCCCCGTTTCTCAAGGCAGCTTCTTTGGACAACAGCCTCTCGGTTCAGCCTTCCCATCGCCTGCGACTCCTACCCCAATCCCTGCAATACCCGGTATCCAAGCGTCCTTGGTTGGTCAGAAGCCTTCCGTACCAACCCCAGGAAGTAGATTCTCTTCGCCATTTATGAAGTTCGAGTCACAGTCCCTTGGACCGCCCACCCCCTCTGGACCGTCATCACCTTCCGCTCTCGCCACCCCTCCTTCTATGCAAAGTCCTCGACCTCAAGCCGCAGCAACATCGACCCCTTGTCTGGAAAGTCCCGCACATTCCATGCTAACTGAGTTTACGCACCTATACGACACACTGACCAGGGAGCTTGATGATGTACGTGCCATGCTATTACTGTCAAATTCCAGACATTCGGTAAACTAACTTCCACCCTGAAATAGCTCAAAGCGCTCGCTACACAAGCCTCTGTCCGCACCGTGCAGCTGCAGAAGCCTAGCAGAAGTGCGAAGGCCGCAGATGATCTCAACGAACCGACGAAGTGGGTTATAAGTGATCTGATGCAATTCAAGCATATCCTCAAGGAAGCGGAACTTGGGTTGGAGAAATGGGAGAACGAGAAGGCAGTGTGCATCGTGCAGCTGCGTGAACTGGAGAGTGATATGCTGAAAGGTGAGTGTCCTGCCAGGCCAGTGGATGTCGATGTTTCTAAACGGGATTTAAAGGCAGCACAAGGGAAGAGGAAGTTGAACGGTTCAGCAAGGCGTCTAAGGATGCCGACTTTGCACGCATGCTCAAGCAGAGGACGTTGAACCCAGACCACCTAGAGACACAGGCGCAGCTCAGAAGAGACGTTCGTGTAAGTCCCAGACAACCGTGATAACGATTATCGCGCTCAGCGTTATTTTAGGCCATTCGAGGGCGCATACAGCAGCTAGAGGAGTACATTCAGGCTTCCAAGAAAAGGCTCAACAGTGTCAAAAATGGGAAACCATCCTTCAAGTACGCTTTCCGCCGCATCGGCTCTCACACCTCACCTATACTAATTTTTTGTTGAACCAGGCCTCCTTCCTTGGATACAATCAACCGGACCTACCGCAACATCGATGCTGCGATCGACCAGGAGGAACATGACTTGGCCAACCTCACCGAGCGCATCGCCCAACTCGAGCTCTCCTCACAGGCTACGCCTCTGTTGTCCTTCTCCGCCTCCCTTCGCGACCGTCGACTTCCAGACCGTAACAGTCAACGTGTGGGACGCGAAGTCACGCCTAACATCGCGGCTTCCACTGCAGCTGCTCTCAACGCAGAGAGGAGCGCACAGAAACTCAAGAAAGCATTACTAAGCGCGCGCAAGCAACCTCTGCTGAACACCAAAGCGGTAGATGCCGCTCCGCTGGAACGAGAGGACAAGGCTCAGAATGCCCCTCTCAGACCTGACTCTGGTCTGGATGCCGGGGCAGCATTCGCAGCTGGCCTCAACGGCGGTTTCCCTTCGCCTACGTCAGGGAGCGGACCCAGCACACCACAATGGTCGGCTCCGGCTGGATGGTCGCTTCCTCCATTCAATCTCGACTTGAACACTTCACCAACTGCAGGCTTGGGCGGGGGAAGAAGTAGGGGACAACGCGAGAAGCAGCACGCGAAGCCGATCCAATTGCATCAAGGAGCGAAGGCTCCGCCACCGCCACCTCCGGCAGGCTTCAGCTGGGGGCCTGTGCCCATCATACAGCCGAAGAACACCGTCTCGATACTTGCTGGCTTTGAAAGTATCAAAGGAAAGGCGACGGAGGAGAAGGGGCTGGGTGGTTCATGGGTCGCTAATGACTTCGGCAAGTGATCTTGGGTATTGTCTCGTACTCGTTTTCTTGGTGCATTGCTATTGCTCTGAAGTCATGTATAATGTGTCTCGAGTAGGCTACAACGACGACTTCTGGTTCTCCCCAAGTTTACGACTACATTTTGCAGGAGCCACAGCCATTAGCTGGATTTGTCATTGTCTTTGGGTACATCTGTCGTTGCTGAGGGGCTCGCAGGGTCCTGTTCTGGCGCGTCTTCGAACTGCTCCGGATCTGCCTTTTGCTCGAACGGGTTATAGATGATGCTCTCTAAGTGAGCGAGGGCGGCCTAGATATGAGGAGAGGTTGGCGAAATGACGTCTAATATGGGTTGAATCGGCTATTATTGAGGAGATCACTGCGCACTTTCCCAACTTCGCTGAGCTCCTGGTTGGCGTCGCCATTGAAGGTCTCGAACTCGCCGGGGTCAACAAATGCGTTGTCATCACCATCATCCATCTCGTCTTCTTCATTGGGGTCCGGATGAAGGGATGCACAGAGAGACAGGCTCTCGAAAATAGGTTCAACTGGAAACGAAGATGAGCGTCTGGGTGGATAAGACGAAAAGCATAAACGTACGCGAAGAAGGGTCCTTGGGAAGGATTACAAGTTCGCGCATCTTGGAGGCATCCTCTTCGTCGTCGTTTGTTGCGTCAGCAGCAGGAGGTTCGTCGAGTTGACAGTAGATGGAGGGACCAGCAGCTGCGCGTGAGATGGCATGCAGCGTGATGGAGGGATAGTCGACTTGGAAGCCGCGGCCAGTGGCTGACAAGAAAACGAGGACGCTGTGGAGATTGTTAGCCATGAGAGGGAGAAGGCGGAATGAAAACAGAAGCACCTTTCTATGACGTATAAGGTGCCAGCTGCGCCGTCGTCGCTGGAAAAACCATCGAGGGGAGGGTCAAGCGTAACAGAGACATTTTCCTGCTTGTGGCGGAGGACAGGAGGGATGTCGGCAAAGGAGGCGGGGGTGGACGCGCTGATATTCTTGTGTTCCTCTGGGGAGATGTACGTCGGGAGAGCATCCACAAGGCCAATCGCCATTTTTGAGTGTTGTGAATGGTGAATGGGGGAGGAAAAGTAACAGAGCGAATCCTACTGTCAGGCTATAGTACTCCCACTCGTCCTCCTCCTCGATCTTCCCCGGTCCGCCGCGCGCCACCCCTCACGTGATAGAGGCTTAGTCGGCGCCTCTCCAACTGCTTGAAAAGTTGAGGCAACTCATCGTGCTCCACAACGTCCACCACCACCTCTGCAGTCTGTACAATGTCGGCCTCCGTTATCATCTCAACTTTTCCGCCCTTCCCTACGCTCGCTCTATCTGTGCCCTCCGAATCTTCCTTCGCAGACCTCTACCAACTCCTCTCTGACCGCTTTCCTTCGCTGCCCCTTCATTCCAATGCTGCCGACCTCGTCCTCACTCCCACCTCTGGTCCTATCCCTGAAGCGCATGCTCCGCTCTCCTCCCTCTTGCAAGACGTCGGTGACCATCCACACCCCCTCGTCACCCTGCGTTTGGTGCCCAGACTCCGTGGAGGCAAGGGCGGTTTCGGTTCCCAGCTCCGTGCCGCGGGGGGCCGCATGAGCAGCCAGAAGACGAGCAACAATGACTCATGTCGGGATTTGAGTGGCAGACGGTTAAGCACTATCAAGGAGGCCAAGAAGTACGTTCGTTATCTCTTCACATTTTAGCGCATCCTGTTGACCCGTGCTCCTCCAGGCTGGCGGAGTACATTGAAAGCGAGCCCCTCCGCAAGAAAGCCCAACAGGAGGCACAGAGGGCGAAGCTCGAGGCCCTCGAGCGGAAGCTGGGCATCTCTGCCGATGGCTCCTCGTCTGATCCTGCCGCCGGGAGGAAACACCGTTTAGAGGACAACGAGTACATCGAACAAAGCCGGGAGATCGTGGGCAACGTCAAGAGCGCCGTCTCCGTAGGTCAGTCCTCCGTGATTGAAGCCCTCCAATGTAGGGTGCTCAACGCCGTTTATTAGCTATGCTTAAGAAGAAAAAGAAGGCCAAGACAACTCATAGTCCCTCTGCAGAAGCGGGCTCTTCGGCTCCTGCTCCTACAGCTCAGAAGGCTCCGGATGCGGTTTCCTCGGTGCCAGATAACATGTTGGAGTCCTCAGCAGTAGAACCTGTTGCTGCCACCGCAACTGCGGCGGTCGGCGCGTAGCTCTACCAGTTGTATAATTTCGTGTATTGGCTATTGTGTGTGTGCGCTTCTGGTCTGTCCATAATCAAGCTTGAATTGGAGTTGGAAGCTGACTTTGGGGTCGACTCAAGATCTGTTGCTGAGTGCTGAAGCTTGAAGCTTGAAGCATTGGGAGTGGCGGCACTTCGTCGGGAATGAGCCATCCGGCAGCTGATTATGTAAGAGAGGAGGCTAACGCCCGGAGCTGCGGACGCTGGACCAAGCCGAGGGCGAAGGCGGTGGCTCTCGTCTCTCCTACCACCATCTCCTTCCTACGCCGCTCGCTATGCCTGTTACAACACCATCCGACCCTCAGGCTACTGCCCTTCTTGCACACGTTCTCCAGCAGACACAGGCCAACATCAACTTCCTTGCGTCCCAGAACTACATCACCCATGCCGAAGCGTCCGATCTTATTGGCCGCCTCACTCAGGGCAGTTCGCAAGACTCCGTCGTCTCTAGCATGAACAACCTTGCCATCGGCCCCGCTCGTACTCCTGAACCTACCCGTCGGTCTGTTCCCCCTCCGCCTCCGAGGAACGCCGCCCAGAAAGCGCGCGCACAATGGGCCTACAACGAGGACGGTCGGGTGAGTCTTCCGCATTACGTCCCTTCGATTACATTTCCTCTTTGCCTTCGCATGATTGCATTGTTCTTTAGTCATATGTTTCTTATTCTCTACTCCCCCATTCCAGGAACCTAACGATCTCTCGTTTTCCGCGGGAGAAATCATCGAAATCGTAGATGAGACCAATGCCGACTGGTGGACTGGCAAGGCGCGTGGAAAGCAAGGCCTCTTCCCGTCCAACCATGTCCAGAAGATCGATTCTGGTCCGTCATCCACCGCATCTCCGCCTCCTATGCCTTCTATGCCCTCCGCCTCCTCGTACTACTCTGCCCCGCCCGGGCCCCCCCAACCATACTATTCGGCGCCGTCCTACGATAACCAAAAGAATGCCATGTACCAGCCTCAATACGCGCCTCCTGCTCCCGCCCCTGCTCCTCAACTCCCTGTACAGCAAGTCGTCGTACAAGAGGAGGCTCCCAAGAAGAGCAAGTTTGGCAACCTGGGAAATACCATGGCCCAGTCAGCAGCGGGCGGTGTCGGTTTCGGTGCCGGTGAGTTTCCTTACCCACATTTCCTCCCAGTTATCAAGGATCTGATGATGCATACCCAGGTGCGGCTATCGGCAGCGGCATCGTTCACGCCATTTTCTGAGGTGGACTATCGGTATGAGTCTGATTCTAGATCTGTACTTGCGTCTATTTGGACTATGACCGTGACTATACTGGATATTTATGTACACTTAGATTGGCTTCGTCATTATGCCTACTGTCTTTCTATCAGTGGCAGCGAAGCGTTGTTACAGAAGTCCTTCAGCGTCGGCTACGTCGTCTATGATGTGATCTACTACACGATGCATACACCTCGGCGCCGTCGTGTACGCATCTAGGACACAGTCTCGTCCTTGTCCGTGATTGGGATGTCGAAGAGCTTCTTCACATATTGAACCGTAGCAGAATCTCCAGTGTTCTACCGGAGCAACTGTTAATATCCAGTGACATCTCAGTTAGGCGTGCAAACCTTTGTGATCTCGTCGCTAATCTTCACGGCCGGCTTACCGTCCACTGACGAAAGCTTGATGACCATATTCAACGCCTTGCTTTTCTCTGTTCCACCACTCGATTTCTTCTTGAAGTCGTTCGTCAATGAGGTACCGATGCCAAAGGAGCCTTCACAGGGCATCAGCAGTGTCACTTTTGGCGGAAATAAAGGGGACATACATTTGAAGTCCAGCCCATCGCACTGCTTCTTAAGCTGCAATGCCTTCTCGACATCGAGCGCATCCGAGAAAATGATCGTCTTCTTCCTATAGTCCACCCCGAGCTGCTCGTATACCTCCTTCGCGCGTGGAGCGAACACGAAAGGATCCGCAGAATCTTGACGGAGGCCTGTCCAGTGCTCAGCGAAGTGTCTCTCTGCCAAGAAGTCCTGGACAAAGCAACAGACGTTCAGAGTCCTGGTGAAAAAAGGTATATAAGCATAGACATACCTTGTAGAACGCTTCGGTCGAAAAAGTATCAGTAAGCGCGATGAGTAGCGCATTTGGATATGTTTCCTCCCATAGCTTGAGCGCAATGCTATTCGCATGGTGATAACCCCTGAGTGCACCAACCTGTACCAGAACACATCAGCTGCGATGAGTGAATATGTCAAGTTCCGGCACATAACACATACCCCCATATACCACTCGCTGCAAGATCTCGCATAAACATGGCGCCGCTACGTATAGGAGAATGATTATGTCTCACTGAGCGATGGTCCCCACTGGCATAGTATCGAATTTCATTGCGAAGTGCACCTGGAAGCACGAGTTCAATTGTAGCCAATGAATTATTTGCCTCTAGAAATATCACATTGCTGGTGCCATTCATTTTCCCTTGACCAGTGTGATCGCGGTCCGCCCGAAGAAGGGCCTCCATGACGATTTCTTGGGTTTTAGCAGAACGCCTTCTCCTGGTGCCGAACTCGCTGAATACGCAACCGGCCTGGAGCAGCGTTGCCGCCTTGCGGTATGCGACATCTGTGAAGCATTAGTCAAATCACGTTCACGTCAACGGAAGGCGTGGATGGTACCCACCATCCTGGCCCTCATAATCCCAGTCGGTATCAGCGGTGGTAAAATATACCTCGCTCAAACAAGCGAGAAGCGGGACCTCCCAAAGAATAGTGTCCTGCCACGGCCCGGTCACTTCGATCGTAATGCGGCCTCTCGTGGAGGGGTCATTCCTCTTGTTCCTTTCTACATCCTCGGGGGCGGGCTCGAATCGCAGATCCAACTGTTCAGGTTTGAACCGATACGCTTCGAGATAGTCTAGGTACGAAGGCTTGAAATAGGGACAAGCCTTCTCGAGCCACACACGCTCTTCCTTGGAGAGCGTGATGTTACCGAATTCTAACAGGGAGTCAACACCGACGTCAAACCCAATACATTGCAGCCGGAGATACGAGCATAGGCTCATAGGGAGAATCCGGAACACGAGTGGCTTGACTCACGAGCAGTGGAGTGGGTGAACCGGTCGAAGCATTCGCGGGTGTAATACACGTTCTTGTCTCGCAAAGTAAAGCTGTATGTGCCTTGTATCCCCGGAAAGTGTTGCAGCACGGCTTGCTGCATGGTGAACTAGAATTTTAGGACTGTTAGTGAAGGGCGTTGGAGCTCGGAGGTAACGGGCCGGAATAGAGGCTGAACTTGCCTTGTAAAGGTCTGTGTCCAGCAAGGACAAGGGAACCACTATATGATCCTGCTGGTGACCCATGATTGATGGCATGCTACAGGGGACAACTGGGTTGGTGGTGGTAGGAGCGCAAGAGGGGAGAAAGTGCAGTAGCCGATAACCATCCTCAAAGTACGATCTGAGATCGAAGCTGACCTATCTCTCCCGATCTAAGATCTCGTCTAATCCCACCTAGGGACCCGCCAGGAACTTCTTGCACTCTGCAGTCCTCGCCTCTGCATCTACCCATGGTCAGTCATCCCGTCTCGATTCCAACTCAGCGATACTTACATCTTCAAGTTCACAGAGCTCCAGAATAGAGATTCTGAACGAAGGAGGGTTTCGCTCCGATGGCCGCAAGCAGTACGAGCTCCGCGACGTCCTCATAGACCTCTCTCAGCAGGGCACCGCAGACGGGTCTGCACAGATCTCTCACGGGCTCACGCAAGTGCTCGTCACCGTCTTTGGTCCCAGAGAAGCGAAGATGCGGTCCCACACCCTCCACGACCGCGCCGTCTTGAACGTTGAGATGAGCGTGGCGCCGTTCAGTACGGGTGAGAGGAGGAAACGTTCGAAAGCAGACAGGTGTGTACATCGCCTCTTCACCTACCAACATTTGCAAAACACAGCCCTTTTACATACACTGAGCATTTAGGCGAGTACTCGAAATGGCGGCCATGATCGCCTCCACCTTCGAACCCGTGGTTCAAACAACGCTCTACCCCCGCTCCCAGATCGACATTTACGTCCACGTCCTGCAGCAAGATGGCTCCCTCCTCCCTGCCTCCATCAACGCGACTACCCTGGCTCTCATCACTGCAGGCGTTCCGCTACACGACTTTGTCTGTGCCGTAACGGGCGGCGTATATTCGACATCGCCGCTTCTGGATTTGACGACTGTCGAAGAGAACGACGTCCCACACATGACCGTCGCGGTCATGCCTCGCACGCGAAAGGTGACCCTTGTGACCATGGAGACGCGTTTGCACGTCGAGCGGTTCCGAGAATTGTTCGAGCTCGCGTGCGAGGCGGGGCAGACGATTCACAAGGAGATGAAGTACGCCGTCAAGGACCGCACCGTCGCGCTCGTTGGCGCCATGGACGCGGGGTCGAAAGGAGGAGCGGTAGACGATAGAGACAGAGATGTAGTCATGGAAGACAGGATATGACTTCATGGGTATCGCACACGCACACGTAGATTCAGTGCATTCAATCTCGCTTCGCTTCGACTCTCCTAAAACATGCAAGCCACTTGTCACCCTGATTTCTCTCCACCTTCTTGCCCTCCTCGGTGCTGGTATACACTGCGTCCACAATCGGGCCCTTGCCCTCGTCCCTCAGCTCCTGTTCGCTCACGGGCTCGAAGAGGGGGAACTGTTCGAGATGGGTACGCATCCAGTCGTGGAGGTCCCTGACGTCAGTGATCGTATACACAATTCCGCCAGGCTTCAAAATGTATGCGTATTCGGCCAGCAACGTGGGAGAAATGATTCGTGCCTTGTGCTTCCTGGCCTTGAAGTGGGGGTCGGGGAAGAGGAAGAACAGAGCAGATAAAGAGTGTTTTGGGAAGTAGTTAGGCATGAACTTCATCGAATTTGCGCGGACGATGGAGACGTTCTGATATGGGCCTGGTGTGCCATCCACGGCAGGCTGAAGAGAAGCGGAAGTAGAGCGGAGAGCCACAATCCTGTCGTGGACATATTGCGAGACCTGAACTCGGATCTCCATACCTAGATAGATGGAACGGAAATTAGACGGTGTTCACGGGGACGGGGGGAGGTTGCTGCGACGAAAGAGGGAAACGTGTGGCATTGGTAGCAATTAGACAAGGCGCGTCCAGGCGTGTGGACGAGGTTGGTATCACATGGGGCCTGACTGGCTTGGAAGGGAAGGAAGAAGGGGCTAGAAGGGGACTGACCGAGCATGAGGGTATTTGGGAACAAGGGGGCGAGGGCGATGAGCAAACCGCCGAAGCCGCAGCCGACATCCGCGAATTCTGGCGTTTTTCCAGAGGCGGCGAAGGCAGGATAGTGTGCGTCCCAATCGAAATGTTCCGGTGCGGACGGGTAACTCAAGGCATGGTCTGAGAAGGGATTGGCATGTGCGCGCTGCCTGTAATGCCTTTTCTGCAAAACGCGATTGGATGGGTCAGTGTCGGCCGAGGGTGCAAAGTGGTGCGAGAGGCGGGGATATACGTACTTGAGGAAGGACGTCGTTCTGCACCTCCTTTGGGGTGGCCGGTGCACCGGGATTGTGGGATCGCTTTCTCTTGGGCATCGTGTGAGGCGAAGCTGTGGGTGACGTCGCGTCGACCTGGGGAAATCTGGGGATGACACGACCTGGACCTTTGTACTCTCACTTCTGACCCTCCCGCGAGTTGGCCCTCGATGATGCGGGGTAGTTGCGCGGTCCACAGTTGGTTCACAGGGCGACCTTCGGGATGGACTCGGAACCAAGGCACCGAAACCCCCCGCAGCCACGTCACGTGAGAACGCGCCCTCTGAGCTCATATTCAGCTCGCCAGCGCGAACACTCTTCTTTTCTCCATCCACTCCTCCTCTCCTCTCCTCGTCATACCCATGTCGTCCGCTCTTCGTGCCGCCATCCAGCAGGTATGTCCTCCGTTCCTTATTTGACCCCCGCCGTTCCTTACTTCGCTGTTGCCCTCCCCCAGTCGCGCCGTTCCGCCTTCGCGCGTTCGGCCCGCTACGCCTCCACCTCGGCCAAGGCTCCCACTCTCAAGGAGCGTCTTGCAGAGCTCATTCCTGCCGAGATCGAGAATGTACGTATGCGCATCCTTCTCTTTGCCTTCTTGCTGCTCATCCGACCATTTCGCTGGCAATAGGTCAAGGCCACCCGTGCCGCCCACGGCAAAAAGTCATTCGGCCCTGTTCTCGTTGACCAGCTCTACGGGTTCGTATCTCCGCCGCATGCCCTGACTTCCTTCTCTCATATCTCCGCACAGTGGTATGCGTGGTCTTCCCGCTCTCGTTTGGGACGGCTCCGTCCTTGACCCTGGTACGCGTCTTCCTACTGCCTCCGTGTCACTGGTTCTCATCACACCTCTATAGAGGAGGGTATTCGCTTCCGTGGCAAGTCCATTCCCGAGATCCAAGAGGCTCTTCCCAAGGCCCCCGGCGGGTCAGAGCCCCTTCCCGAAGGTCTCTTCTGGCTCCTCCTCACCGGTGAGGTCCCCACCCAGGACCAAGTCGCCGCCCTCTCAAAGGATTGGGCTGCCCGCGCTTCCCTCCCGTCATTCGTTGAGGAGATCCTCGACCGCTGCCCGCCTACGTTGCACCCCATGTCCCAGTTCTCCCTCGCGGTCACTGCCGTACGTTTTGACGTCATTACTGCTTCCGTCAATCACGGTTTCTGACCCCGGCCCGATGGCCCATTTAGCTCAACCACGATTCGGCATTTGCCAAGGCCTACCAGGAGGGCATCTCCAAGAAGGAGTACTGGCAGCCTACTTTTGAGGATGCCATGGACCTGTACGTCGTATGCATCTGAGCAAGCCTCACTCGCTGACAACGGATCTCTAGCATTGCCAAGCTCCCGAACATTGCTGGCCGCATCTTCCGCAATGTCTATGGTGGTGACAAGCTTCCTGCGATTGACCTCGAGAAAGACTACTCGTACAACCTCGCCAACCTCCTCGGCTATGCGGACAAGCCAGACTTTGTCGAACTCATGCGTCTCTACCTCACCATTCATGCTGACCATGAGGGTGGCAACGTCTCCGCCCACACTGGCAAGCTCGTCGGCTCTGCTCTCTCGGATCCCTACCTCGCCTTTGCGGCCTCCTTGAACGGTCTTGCTGGCCCTCTTCACGGTCTCGCAAACCAGGAGGTCCTTCTCTGGCTCCGCAAGATGCAGTCCAAGATTGGCGAGAACGCAACCGACGAAGACGTCCGCGAGTACGTCTGGACGACGCTCAAGGGGGGACAGGTCGTCCCTGGCTACGGCCACGCCGTTCTCCGCAAGACCGACCCTCGTTACATGGCGCAGCGCGAGTTCGCCCTCAAGCATCTGCCCAACGACTCGCTGTTCAAGCTCGTCAGCCAAGTGTACAACATTGTCCCCAACGTTCTCCTTGAGGCCGGCAAGGCCAAGAACCCTTGGCCGAACGTTGATGCCCACTCCGGTGTGCTTCTGACCTACTACGGCCTCGACCAGATGGGCTTCTACACTGTCCTCTTTGGTGTGTCGCGTGCGTTTGGTGTTGCGTCGCAACTTATCTGGGACCGTGCTCTCGGTGCTCGTAAGTACTGTTTATGCAATGAATTGTTTGTGCTTCGAGCTTAATGGTCCTTTTTGCAGCTATTGAGCGTCCCAAGTCGTATTCGACGGAAGCAATCAACAAGATTTTCAAGGACAAGACGGCGTAAGCCTGCCATTGTCCATGATAAAACCTCTCCTGTTGAGGATGTTGCATGAGATATGGCGCCCCGGATACATATGCCCTGTCATGCCTGGACATTGTAGTGTAGATTCCAGCTGTGTTGAACTGGTGTTGAACACCCTAGTGCTTCGTTACGTAATAGAGCGCGTTCGTGGTTCCGACTGACGCGCGCGTGTTCCTTCAAGTCGAGGCTGAGCGCTGAGTGTGATCTTGAAGCTTGAGTCTTGACTACATTGCTTAACTTTTCCCCGCCCTCCTCCGCCTGTTCACTGTCTCAGTTTCTTTCTTGTTCTACGCCTTTGATTGCTATGTCTGACGCGCGTGCTTTGCTCCGCGCCAGACGTCAAGAAGTCCGAATCAACCATCCTCTCGCCGCATATACATCTTCTGGTCAACTACGATGCGTAGCATGCGAAGCGAACGTCAAGCACGCGTCGGCATGGGAGGGCCACATTGGGAGCAAGGGCCACCGCACAAACGCGGCGCGGCTCCGCGAAGAGCGTGCCAGAGCGGCGCAGAGGGCGGAGGAAGAGCGGGAGAGCTTGAAGCGGAAAGCGATGGAGGTCGACGAGGCAGGGGACGATGAGGAGGACGAGGACGTGCATATGTCGGAGTCCGACACGAAGAAGCGGAGGATAGAGAGCGAGGAGCCTCCGGCCCACGCCCCTGCAGTGGCGAAAGCGAATCGGGCTGCCTTGCCTGCGGACTTCTTCTCTGATCCCTCGATGGCGCCGCCTCCGCCAGAAGACGAAGAGGAGGAAGACGACGAAGGGCAGAAGGCCGTGCAAAGAGCGACGGTGGAGGCTTTGAGAGCGGCGGCGGGATCTGCAGACGGGCTCGACCTCGAGTGGCAGCAGTTCCAGCAGACCGTGATCAACGCACCGGATTACCAGGAGACGTACGACCGCGCCACGGTCATGGCAGAGCCCGTCCTTTCGGTGGAGGTGCCGCAAGGTTTCCCCTCAGTCGCTCCGGATGGGAGAGTGGCGGAAGAACCCGGGAAGGAGGAGGAGCTGGACGAAGAGGCCATGCGGCGAAAGAAGGAGCAGGAGGAAAGAGAGCTGATCATGGACAGGCTCATGGAGGAGGAGCAGGCGCAAGAGGAGGCGGATGCGCGGGTGTCGGTGATGAAGAACAAGCTCGAGGCACTCAAGAAAAAGCGGGAGGCGGCAAAGGCGGCGAGGAAGGGCAAGTCTTCGTGACGAGTCCGTGGACGGTCCAATGCGTGTAAGTGCTAGATCCATTGCGAGACAACTATACCACGGTACTACGAATAGCTAAGATGTAGAATGCTCTAGACAGACGCGCTGTCGACCGTCGACTTCTCCTTCGCGTCCCCGACCACTGCACCCTGTTCCTTCTCGTCCTTGCCCAAACCTATCCAGGATCCCCAATCCATTCCTTGTTTGTGGAACATCATAAGCCCCATCAAAACCGGCAGGTACCAGAGACTGTGCTGGAACACCTTCCTCGCCTGTTTCTCCCCGCCAAACTTCCAGAATCTGTATGCCGCGTCCACACAGATAGCGTGTGGTATGATACTAGTCAGCGCGAACCCCCACGTTGTCAGCCCCGAAAGGGGAAAGAGGATCGACGTCGCTGGTACGAGCAGGAGCGCATGGCGGAGAGCCACGGTCGCATTCTTGTGCGGGTCCAGGACGCAGAGCATTCGGTACCCGGCCTGCGCGTACGATTCGCGTACGAGATGCGATAGCCCATTGAAGTGGGGAAACTGCCAGCTGTAAAGCAGCAGGAACAACGCTAGAGGCGCTAGAGGGTTCTCCGCCGCGGCGAGGATGTCTGTTGGGACGGAGGAGAGAAACGACGGAAGGAAGAACTCGATGTTAGAGCTGGGCGAAGGGATCAGTGAACCGCCGCACGCCGTCCAGCCCATGAGGGGTGGGATGCCTCCAACGACGGAGCCGATCCATGTATTGACAATGCTCTTGCGCTTGAGATACGTGTATGCGCCGGCGTACAATATTATGTTTGCCGCCCCGAGTAAAGCCGTTGTAGGGTTGACCATTGTCCAGAGGAGTGCAGGACCAGCGATGCCGGTCGCGACTGCAAAACCAGTCGCGTGGAGCGGACTGATAGCTCGCCGTACGAGCGGGCGGTTGCGGGTGCGCGCCATTTGCGCATCATAAGGTACTTCCTGGATCTGGTTGAACGCATTGGCGGAGGCGGAGCAAAGAGTCGTGCCGAGGGCGGTAGAGAGCAGGACGGGGACGGTCGTAGGAAGAGGGGACAGGGCCACACCTGACATGGCGGTCAAAACCACCAGGACGGTGAGACTTGACTTGGATAACTGAACGTAGATCTTGGCTAGCCGTCGTGGTGTGAGCACCTCCGCCTGCTTGTAGGTCGCGGTAGGCGCTTCGAGGGAAGACGAATAGGTCGCGTCGATCGAGTGGCCGCGGGCGGCTTGTGCGAGGGGAAGAGAACGGATTGCAGCATTGTCGCCCTTTGGAGACCACCTTAGGTTGTCGAAGAAGAAAGCAGAGAAGTTGGTCTGCTTCGGGTGTACCAGGGTGGAGGTGGAGCGCAACTGAAAGCCCGAGACTGGTCGTCTTGTATTTCGAAGGTTTGCAGCGCAACTTCGGCAGACATACGCCGCGAGCGGGTTGCCTACGCCCCTCATGATATCTGTGATCTACCTCAATGAGTTTAGAATGGATTGAGGGGGAAAAGGTTGCCTACGCACGGAAATGGTGGTGGAGGACTCGGGAGGAGGAGGTCGGGTGGGGAGACGCCGGGCGTGTTGTTGGCAGCGACGCGCGCTTTCCCAGGGCCAACTTGCTTTCCTCCACCATCACCCTCTCCACTGGCGAGTCTGACACGGCGGCCGGCCACACGACGACGCTTGGGGCGACGTAGGCTTGTCCATAGCGGCGGAAGATCGCAGTATTTATCAACAGCATCTGTCTCAAAAACTCTAATACTCTACCTGCTCCTCTGCTATTGTTCTTCACGACTCGACACCCAACACACAACACTCGCCTACAAACTTTCAACTTTACCTTTGCGCACCTCCATCCACTCTGAATTGACTGCAAAATGCCAGGAACGCACTTGCTACCCCCGAATCTACTCAAACTCTTCGCACCCAGGCCCCCATTGCCTTATACCCGCCCTTTGGACCGTGACATCGACAGGGTCAGGGCCAAAAACGTTGAAGGTGTCGGTCACCTCCTCGCATCACTGCGGGAAGCGAAGACGCAAGGCATGATGGAGTCGGGGAACACGGGTGAGGAACGAGATGGTATGGAGGAAGGAGAGGAACCAGCTTTCACGCATGCCGAGGAGACGAAAAGGGCAATCCGGAGAGAGGAAAGAAAGAAGAAGAGGGCCGAGGATTTCAACAAGGCAAAGGAGAACTGTATGCTCTCGCTTCTCACTCATTTTTGCATGTGCTGACGTTTTTACAGACAAACCGTCAGATGATCCCGAAGCTATTGGCGACCCGTACAAAACCCTCTTCATATCCCGTCTGGTACGTATGTATATATTTTATGCGACGGTATTGTGCTCACATTATGCCGCAGCACAAGAATGCTACGGAGAATGACCTCAGACGGGAGTTTGAGAGCTTTGGCAGCATTGAACGGGTGAGGATTGTCCGAGACAAGAACGGCCGCAGCAGAGGTTACGCGTTCATTGTATTCGAACGCGAGCGCGACATGAAAGGTACCATTATTCCTTTACGCGATTGAACGCACTCACCCAGCATGCACCTGCGCACTTCGCGTTGTCGCATGACGTTTTCGTTTTCAGCTGCGTACAAGGAGTCGGACCGACTCCACATCATGGGCAAGCGAGTTCTCGTCGACGTTGAACGTGGTCGTACAGTGAGAGGATGGAAGCCACGTCGTCTCGGCGGTGGATTGGGTGGTAGGCCCAAGCCCGAACCGCCTGCATTCAGTGGCGGTCGAGGTGGCTTCAGAGGAGGATTCCGTGGCGGCGATCGTGGTGGTGGTAGTTTCAGAGGAGGTCGTGGTGGTGGTTTCCGCGGCGGACGAGGTGGGTTTGGCGGCGACAGGTTTGGTGGTCCAAGGGATGATTATGGCGGAGGTGGACGTGGTGGCTTTGGCGGCGGCTACAGGTAAGACAACATAACTACCTTCATGGGCTGTGCCTGAAGACTAACATGTTGCTCCGTAGGGGACGCGGTGGTGGTATCGGGTACCAGGGTGGAGGATTTGGAGGACCCCCTCCCGATCACGGTCCGGGAGGCTACGGCGGCGGGCCACCTGGAGGACACGGACCTGGTGGATATGGCGGCGGACCGCCAGGGGGTGGCTACGGTGGCCCTCCTGGTGGTGGACCTGGTGGGTATGGTCCGCCTGGGGGCGGGTACGGCGGTGGGGGAGGGTATCGCGGGGACCTCAAGCGTGAAGGGCCTGGTGGGTATGATGACCGGGATGTCAAGCGCCCTCGCTACTAGTCCGCTCCGGTTTTGTTCTCATTCGCCTCCCAGAGATATTGTGCACTCGCGTTGGGAGTGCTGGTAGGCCTGTGGTTTGTTCTATATTCCGCTTGTCTTCTTCTCGCTCGCTTTCTGTTATCTCCCCCTCCCTGTTTCCTTGATCCAGTCCCGCTTGCGTAAGTATCGTATCCCACACTGTATGTTCCCTCCATACTTCGCAAGCACAGGTAATGGCCGAGGCAAGTATGTATGAAAACCGCTATTTTTGTGTTGCCAGTCTTGCAGGTTCGCGATTTCAGTCGGGTTTCCTTCAACGAGCCTTGGGGGAAGCACTTCCGAAGTGATTTGATTAGGGTCAGTCTTGCCGCGAGAGTTGGGCTGATACAAGCCAAGTTGACACACCGAATCTCAAGCGGTGGATTTCCACAAATAGGGCGGCGATGCTGACTGCCGCGAGAAACGCACGTTCGGTCGGTGATGGTCAGCGTTCTGCCACCTGGTCCAAGATTGCGCAATGGACTAACTTACATGCAGGACCACACAATCCACACCATCCCAGATGGCCCCGCCTGCTCCAGGCAAGGATTTGCCTATAGGCAAACATCAATCCCGACGCGTGGGAAGACCACAATGATGCCAGTGACTGTTCTGTGAGGGTATATACTTCTTCCCCGTCTTACCCTGGTTCACCCTGGATTTCGAAGTCGTTCCTGCGATGGTTTCGGATGTGTAGTCACGCTGCTACCAGATCGCTATGTAAGTCAATATAGTCAATCACAGAAAACAGGTGTGTGTACAACTTGTGTACAACAAGAGGACGGTTCACCGTAAAACTTACTTAAAGTTCCTGTCCATGTTCTCAGGATCCAAAAAGAGAACAAGGAGTTGACGTTTACGATTACTTACTACGGTTTGGATGCGCCTTGGTCGTGTTATCACCCTCGAAGATTGACTCTGAATCTACATCCTTCCCACCCCGGTATCCTGGTGAATGGCTTCGTGAGCTGCCATAACGGCACGTTCGGTGGCAAGTCGTCCCCGTCAGCTAGCACTTCTGTTTCTCATGGTCATAACTCTTCTCAAGACTCTATGCTCCTGCTGCTGCCTACAATTTCAACTACGAATCCTGACCGACGGGTCTGATTCTCCTCCACTCTGGCAGGAGAGGACGAGTCTTTCACAGCCTTGATGAAACTCTCCTGCAAAATGAGGCCAAAGCTAGGTTAACCTACACTCATAAGGAGCTATGAGCGTGCATAACACGACGACCCCTTGGTTGCCGAATGCCAACGCACATGGCGGTCCCGAAGACTGAAGGTCAGCAACGGTGTCGCATCTCGAGACGGATGCAGCACAGAGGATGGCCGGAACTTGAACGATTGGGCGTGGAGCTGGAGCCGCTGCGGGTATTTCTGTCACGCCTGTCGATATGCAGTGATTTTGAAACGCGTGCCTTACTTAGCAGGATTAACGACCGAGACGGACTTACTTAACCCAGGATGCAGCGATCAAGAAGCAACGTGCGCGGTGCCAGAGGATCTCGGTTGCCAGCCATCGTCAGCATAGACGCAGTGATAGACGGCCCATCAGCATGGCAACCAACCTCTAGAAACCAATCTCCTCGACGCCGAGTCCCCGCCAACGCGCCCAGACCACATCGTCCAGCAGCGCTCCACCGCGAGTCCGTTTCCGACATCCCGTGGCTCCGCATTGACTTTTGCAACTGAGTTTCACTGCGCCGCTAAGTACTGTACTTACGAGAGCCTCTGCATCTGCGCACTTCGGGCCGAGCGCCACCCTGGGTCCGTTGAGAACATGCCGTCCAACTTTTGATCCCTGCTGGTGTCCCACGCACGTCGGTTTCCCGAGTGAGCGCTCCAGCCTCCTGCTTGGCCAGCCGACATCTTCCCAGGGAAACGGCCGCATGTTACGGTGCCGCTCCCGCCCCGGACCACGGCTCTCACAACAGCCAAGCGGCGGGTTCCTATTAGTATCCGCTCCATGTCGGAAACGGAACATTCGAGCGGGATGTGCAGACGGGGCGGATGCCAAAGCATGGGCGGATGCAATGAGGCCGAGCGGGACCTCTTGAAAGGGGACCCAAGAGGGAAATCAAAAGAGGTGGATGTCTTTGGGCGTGGATTCAGCAGGTGAGATCCATCTGATTCTTGGACCAGGCCCTGAATGTCTCCCGACGCTAGCTTGCGCGCGGACTCCCAACATCCTCGCCACCCGTGCGGCGTGCGCAACACCCACCGGGAACTGACCGCGGTAATCGAGATTGACGATGGTCTCTGCTGGCCTGTGAGTACTTGAGTGTCCGCCGCCGACGCCCTTTCCTTTGATCGTTCGCCTTCTCCCTTGGCCAACGACCCGCCCTTTTTTCATCCTAGACTCCTAGACATCGGATGCCGTCGTGGTGAGGAATCTGGCTCTGGCTCGCTCCTGCTGTGCTCCTTCGGCCATATCCCCTTACTTGGTCTTCCGCCTTTCGCAGACGTCAGTACTCCTCCTCTTCCGTCCTTCCGCACTTCAGCTCACCGTTCCCCCAGGTCCTATTTGACCTGCAAGGGTCAGCTCTGACGTAGACGTTGGGCGGACTCGTCAGGCTTGTGGCACATCGTCCAATTTGCCCTGCTGTTGGCGTCGACGCTCTGCTCTCATCCTTGACGAGTGACTCAACGCCAGCACGTACTCTCCCTTTGTTTCCGTCGCCACCAATCGCATACCTTTGTTGTGTCGCTGGTGTTGCTTCAGTATTCTGGGGTTCCTAGTGCAGTATGCAAGGTATCCTCTTTGTCCTCGTCTCCACTTCATCTGGTATATTAATTGAGAAGCAGGAGCAAATGACGCGACCATGCAGGCAGCAAGCCCGAGGGCAGCCTTACCGCCCTTGTCGATCAGCGAGCTCTCTCCCTACTCCATGGCGCCGTTGCAGGAAAAGCCGGAGTCCGCTGCATCGTCCCCTCAGTCCTCTGCGCTGTCCCCTCCTCAATCAGCCCTGTCTCCAACCCAATCGGACGCTGCTTCACCTTCAAACGTACTCGAGCAGCGAGACAACCCCATCATACGGAAGGCCATTTCATGCTCATCCCTGTCATCCGAGGTGAAGCAGAGGCGCAAGAGGTCCCGCGTCACACCCGAGCAGCTTGCAAAACTGGAGGAGTATTTTGCATCCGACAATAGTCCGACATCCGCGAGGCGAAGGGACATTGCACGGCAGTTGGCGATGGACGAGAGGCAGACTCAGATTTGGTTTCAGAACAGGTACGTGCCTGCTCGGTCTTATTGTACCCCCGACTGGGGCTCATAGCAACGGAAGGCGAGCCAAGGCCAAGTTGCAGCTCAAGCTGAAAGCGCGGTCGGTCGAGAAGCTCGAACCACCACCCGAAAGTCCACCAGAACTCTCGAGCGGATTCGACGTGGACATTCACGCTTTGCTCCATGAAGATGACGGTACGTCAGAATGTTTGTGTGAAGGTGGCACCAGGCCAAGGTTGATATGGATGGTTTAGATGTCACTGTTTTCCCCTGCACCGACCTCACGATCGGCACATGGCGACGCATGGCCTCTCCGCAACACGATTTGATCGCTTACACCTGCAACACAAAGCGTTGCTTGACCTGGTTTATTCGTTCTGCTGGCCGCGGCTTCAAAATGGAGATTTCGTTCGAGCAAGTGGCTGAGGCTCGGTTCACAAACGTGTCTCCTGGCGTTGGATCTGCCACTTTCGTCCTCGACCGACCGCCCACCTTCTATATGGAGAGCCCCGTCAACCCCACTCTTGTCGACGAGCACGCCCGTGTTTGGCAGGCCAGCGGGGACTGGACTGAGGCTATGCAAGGATCGACACACCTCCGACATTGCTTGGTCGGGCCAGCGTACCAGTTGTCGGCCCTCGTTAACAACATCGCTCCTTCCGGCATGTCCTCCGAGATCCCCCTGTACACCCCCACGCCCTCTATCTCGGACGCGGGCTCTTCCCCAGAGGTGTATGCGCGCTCCCTGCATTCCCCTGTGGAACAGATGTATCATGGATCATCTCTGGTGCTTCGGCGGCCTAGTTCTCTTAGCAGCCTGCGGATGTTGCATCACCCATCTTTGGAGCGGCTGCGATCTAGGCATGTCAGTGTCCCTCTGTTCCATTCTCCGCTCTCGAGCACGTCGACGCCCACCTCTCCATATGCTCCAAGCGACGGGTCCATGTCCATGTCTCCCACCATCCTTTACCTTGACGGACCCGAGGGCCAACAGTACCACGATCCGAGTAGGCAGAGCGCAACAACCACTCCTGATCAGCTGACGCGCCTACCCCTCGCCATGCCGAACCTCCCGCGGTCGAACTATGACGGTCCACCGACTTCGCGTTCTGTCTCGCCGTACGATTGCAATACCGAGCCCCCCTCGTCTGCGATGTCAGGCCACGGCTTTTTCGAGGTATCGCCAACCCATCCGCCGAACCCACAGTGGGGAGGCAACCATGGACCCATGGGTCCCCCGCCTGGAGCGTACGTGCCGCATAATCCCACAGTGGATGAGCGGTCTCAGGAGCCGTACTTCCAGTACCCCAATGGGCTCCCTGGCCCCGCGCCGCACGCATTCGCGTATGGTGGCGCGGCCGGAGGCTACTAGTAAGTCTCATCAGTAATTATTTCGAATGCCTCATATTCGACCGGTCCCTCCTTTCGTCACGAGACCCCTCTGTCGCTCTCTAGTATCTACAGTACATCCGTCGTCGACTGCTTTCGTATTCCTGTCTCTGCTTGTCTCCGTCTCAGCCTCTGTCTCCGAAGCCATTTCGTCCCGAGCGTGCTGCGCACATTGACCTCTGGTACATAGCCTACCTCCCTGACCATCCTGACATCCGGCAGCGCCATCGTCTTCCTCTCCCTCCCCCAATATCACTATCACTATCTCTCATCCGTGTAGCATAGACATTTGCACCGTTCCGCCTGTGGATAGTGTCGCATAGTAATTGGTGCGCATGGCACGCGTGAGCGCTGTTCTTTCACCTTACATATTCCATACATTACATACAGGCCCGTGTATCCACCGTAGTGCATACAAATGCATCCTCTTACTGACAATTATTGCCTGACCTTGCAACAACGTCCACAAGATGTGACTAGTTTGTGAAACTTACACATGGGCTCTTGTCTGCGTGGGGTGGGCTTTGGCGTTATTATTAAGACTTATCGGTGTTGGGGTTAGTTTACATAGCCATTGCCTGCCATCAAGCTGACTGTAGACGCCGCCATATAATTCCATGCTATGTAGTACAGTTCATCCGCTGCTTTGTCCGAAGTCTTGTCTGTCTCAACGAAGCGTCATTGACCGACCGCTATATGAAAGTCATCATCAATGACCAGCCAGAGTTTCCAACTAGACGAATGACCGGGGACTTACGTGACCGTCTTCCTATCCACGGTCGCCTGCTCCGTCTTCGCGCGGTTGAGCACTTTCTGGAATTCGCTCACGCGGTGACGCATACGCGAGTGCATGTATGCCTTCGAGCACTTGATATGGTAATGGAGGTAGTCACGGAAGAGCTGTATGTGCGTAATTGTTGTGCTTGCGACGATTGCGTTGGCGAAATGACGGGGAAACAGGACGAAGGTTACATAGCCTACGTCCTCGGAGTCGTTCAACCCAGGTAGATGCCTGATTTCAAGAGGGGGTTCGCGTGTGGTGTAAAGGACTTGGGGCGCGCTCTGGATTGTAGGCAGCCGCCGAGCATCCACGAACTCCTACATATCCAGGAAAGCCATATGAGATGATCGTACACGGAGCAAGAGAAAGCGGACGAACCTGGAGGAAAACCTTTCCAAACACACGATCGGTCTCTTCCCTGAACATGGTAGAGAAGATGACGGTAACGCGATCGGATGACGCTTGGACGTAGATGACTTCCTCGTCCCGGTAGTGGAGAGCCATCAAGTCTCCTTGACCGCTACCTGCCGCCTCCAGCTGTTTCTGTGCTTGGAAGCCAAGCTCGAATGGTGCAGCAAGAGCATTGCGCTTCAGTAATGCGAGGCCTTTGAAGAACGCGTCACGTTGTTCTGGCGATTGTAGTATGTAAACGGTGTGTGCGATAATCAAGGAGTGGAGGGGGATACTTACCGCCTTCTGGTGGCAGTTGCTCAAGATCAATCTCAAGACTAACGTTGTAGTCGTTCTCGGGTGTCGACTTGAGGAGGGGACCGTACTCCCGCTTCAAGATGTCGTGAACACCGTACCGGACGAGTTCATCCCAGCAACGAATGTTCATGGAGAGGACGAGGGCAGTCTTGCGATCGGGAGTGGACAGGTGGAATCGTACTCCATCGAAGTCAACAAACTGGACGTCGAGGCTTGATGGCCTACAGAATGGTGGGGTCGGAGATCAGTGCAGGATACTATGAGGGACATGCATACTTGAGAGCCTTCTCGGCGAGGGTTGTGTGAATGATGTAGTTGTGAGGCTGCGATGGGGTTGTGAGAGCATGCACATGGTCTGTAACAAAGCACATACCTCAAGCAAGATCATAGCGTGCAATGATAAGCTGTATGGGGGGCGGCGGACGTGGTGGTGAGTGGGGACGACGCTGTCCCTGAGGCGGAGAGGGCGGGGCGGAGTCCCGTGACCGGAGCGGGGGCGTGGGAACGG